>JAPMUY010000889.1:0-12500 GCA_026901105.3 Galaxias olidus
GGACGAGGCGGAGCGCCGGAAGTTCGACGAGCTGGAGGAAGACGAGCGCTACGACCGCTTCACCGGCCCCGCCCCCATCCTGCAGCTCCGCCCCCCCAACGACGGGGACGCCATGATTGGCGGTTACCTGGACGACGACATGGAGTCCCAGCGGGACGGCTCCGTCATCTCCCGGACTGCCGTGTACGTTTAGGAGAGGAGGAGGAGGAGGAGGGATGAGGAAGGAAGGGAGGAGGAGGAGGAGGAGGAGGAGGAGGAGGAGGGATGACGACGGAGGAATGAAGACCTCCGCCAGAGGATCGTGCGGTTTTCTGATCTCTCCTCTCCACGTTGTCTAGCAGAGAGCGAAGGAGAGAGGGAGAGAGGGAGAGAGAGGGAGAGAGCCGCGCTTTTATTTTTTAAAGTAGATTAGAGAGATATTAATGGCCACTCTTGTGACCCCAGAGAGGAGCTGGACTGCCAACGCTGAACTGAACTGAGGAGGGGGGGGGGGGGGGGGGTGTGCACTGACTGGAGGGGGTGGAGGGTGAGGGGATGGGGGGGGGGGGGGAAGGTAGTTGTCTGGTCCCTGTGTTGACAGAGTATGGGATCACCTTGGTGTCGACCCCAAAAAAAAAAGTAAAAAAAAAGACAGCTTCTAATACGTAGGGAATAAAAGAATCATATGAAAAGGGAACAATGTTGTCTGGCGCTGCTTTTGGCTGTCTGCTATCGCTATCTGTGGGACCTTGACAGCAGACATCTGACAGATAGAGAGACAGTGTGGAGCGCGGAGCCGGAGAACGGCCCCCCCCCGCCCCCCCCCCCCCCCCCCGCTACGCCGCACCGCTAACATTCACTCTTATCTTCACTCAAACACGCCGCACGCACCAGCGGGAAAGGAAATATGACAGAGGAGGGATGGAGGGGGGGGGGGGGGGTGGGTGTATGGAGAGTTACCCATGGTCTATTCTCAGCTGTCCTAAGGGAACACCTTTTCTGCTCTGGTTTGGGGTTCTGCTCCGACAGCTAGTGGGGGAATGGGGGGCTGGTTTTAGAGGGACGCCTGGTCATGCACGCGGGAATGGGAAGTGTGTGTGTGTGTGTGTGTGTGTGTGTGTGTGGCAGCAGTAGGCCCTCGTCTCGACTCTCTTTTTCCCTCGCCCTCTCTCTCTCTTTCCCTCTTTCTCTCTCTCCCTCTCCCTCTTTCTCTCTCCCTCTTTCTCTCTCCATCTCTCTCTCTCTCTGTTGTTTTCCCCTGCTCGTATTGCTCTGCTATGGACTGTGTTGTCTGAAGCCCCGACAGCGACACAGCCTAGTTAGCCTTGAAACTCGGTCTGGAGTCTGGAAAAGTTCTAAAAAAAACACGGGGGCTTTGAGCTACGGTGTAGCCACTGCACTGCGAGAGAGTAAGAGAAAGATTTGAAAAGGGTGGGGGGGTGGGGGGGTGTTATAAAGTGGCTATTGCCTCTCCAGATTAAAAGCGAGCAGCGCGTCTGTCTGACATTACACTGCCTGTAAGAGAGAAGAGAAACTCAAAAAAACACAGTCAACAAAGGACAACTGGAGACTGAGAGCGGTGCGCCAGGCATGGCAGGAGGAAGAGGGGAATGGATGGAGGAGGCAGCGTCTCTCCTCCTCCTCTTCCTCATCCCCCTCTTCTCCTGACAGAAGGAGTTTGATTGGTAATGAGCCGTGAAGCCGACAGACTGCCGCTGCTTATCGTTTATGACGCAGCGCTTTCCGCCACCCCCCCCCCCCCTCCCTCCCTCCCTCCCTCTCTCTCTCTCTCTCTCTGATTTATGGGGAGCGTGTGATGTCTACGGGCCGGTGGGAGGTCAGGGTTATAGTGGAGCTGAGGTGTATTTCACGGTGCTGTTCTTGTCAGGAAGGGGCCGCTCCTCTAGTGGCTGGCCAACCCGCTCTGAGGGGACCCAGCCTGGCCCCCCTGTCCAGTAAATCTGAGGCCCCTGGCCCCCATAACCACCTCCTTCACTCAGACCCCTGTACAATAACCACCTCATCCTCCTAGACCCCTGTCCCCCAATAACCACCTCCTCCTCCCAGACCCCTGTCCCGAATAACCTCCTCCTACTCCCAAACCCCTGTCCCCCAATAACCACCTCCTCCTCCTAGACCCCTGTCCCCCAATAACCACCTCCTCCTCCCAGACCCCTGTTCAATAACCTCCTCCTCCTCCCAGACCCCTGTTCAATAACCTCCTCCTCCTCCCAGACCCCTGTTCAATAACCTCCTCATCCTCCCAGACCCCCGTCCCCCAATAACCACCTTCTCCCAGACTCCTGTTCCTATGGACCCTGGTTAAAACAAACCTCCACCGCCATGCCTAGTTTTAATTTAAAAAGGTGTGTATATCATTGATCTTGAAATCCACATGGTCATGCCATCCATTACCAGGCTTCTAATGTCGTCTGTGTCCGTGGTGGCATCGTGGTGGAGTGTGGCGCACGGTGCTGTCTAGAGGGGAGATATGGGAGAACAGAGGGAGAGGGAGGGAGAGGGAGGGAAGGGGGGGGAGGGAGAGGGAGAGGGAGGGAAGGGGGGGGAGAGAGAGGGAGAGGGAGGGAGAGAGACAGAGAGGGAGAGAGACAGAGAGAGAGGGAGAGGGATGGAAAGAGGGAGTGGGAGGGAGGGAGAGAGGGAGTGGTTTCTCATGACGATGCTGCAGGGCCGAGCGTCGCGACCCTTTCTGTTTCATTCTTTACGAGTCACCGGGGGGCCTACTCCATAGCTGTGTGTGTGTGTGTGTGTGTGTGTGTGTGTGTGTGTGTGTGTGTGTGTGTGTGTGTGTGTGTGTGTGGAGGGCGGTGACCCACAGAAGCCTATGCCCCCTTGAATCATGCCCTGGCTGACCTTTTGAGTGGCAGCCCTGACCACCAATCATGATTCACCCTCATTGGCTGTCCTCACCAGGTCCCTAATGATCAGGGCCCTCATTGGCTGTCCTCGGCCCACATAGTATCTGGGTCAGGGACTGCTAGGGGTCACGGGGTCCAACGCTCGCCTCATCGCTCCGCACTTCTTTATTCCCAGTTAACCCTGACCCATGGGTGACTGCTACACGCGCGCGCGCACACACACACACACACACACACACACACACGCACACACAAAGATGGACTACATTAGCAATGTATCTAGAGAGGTTTGATGTTTGTTTGTGCGATGGCCACTTGACCTTTGGCGAGATGACGGGAGGCAGAGGGAGAGATGGGGGAGGCAGAGGGAGAGATGGGGGAGGCAGAGGGAGAGACGGGGGAGGCAGAGGGAGAGACGGGGGAGGCAGAGGGAGAGACGGGGGAGGCAGAGGGAGAGACGGGGGAGGCAGAGGGAGAGACGGGGGAGGCAGAGGGAGAGACGGGGGAGGCAGAGGGAGAGACGGGGGAGGCAGAGGGAGAGATGGGGAAGGCGATAGGAGAGAGCCGTGGCTCCACCATTTTAAAACCATTAGTGCTTGAAACTGTCCTGCATATTTGTGCCAGTCAGCTTCCTGTTAAGTTATGGCCTTACGCCAAGAATGACCAACAAAAAGTGAAAAACCAATAAATGCAGCACAGTTTATTATTCATATAACCAATGTATATGTAAATGCATATTTTTGCACTATTGTGTGAAACCTCAGCAAGACATGCTCACAGTGAATTGTCCTACTCTTTGTGTAATGGGGGTGTCTCTTTTTGGGAGAAAAATGTATTGAAAACTGCACATTGTTTGTGAAACGTGAAATGTTCAAAGGAGGCGAGGGGAATGAGATGTGTGTACATTTTGTGGTGAGCAGTCTTTATACTATAAATGTAAGCATCTTTATTTTTTTGTGAAAATATTGGTATTTATCAAAAAAATGTAAATATCTAATGGGAGCCAGTGTTGTTGGTATGGAAACGACGGCAATCCTGATTGGCTAGGGGGTCGCAGGTCTTCCTGTTGCAGAGGATTTGTAAAGTTCCACTTCACTGGTGGGTGCAGGAGTTCTAAAACGGATATCTCATTTTTCATTGGTTTATGTTTTTTTTATTTTATTTTTTATATATGTAAAACCGCTGTTATGACACCTTAAACAAGCTGTTTTTATTTTACCCCAAGATGATTAAATCCGACATGTCCAACTCCCAAAACTCGGTTTGAGCATATGGCTACGCGTCTCACTGATGAACTCCGACTCCTATGCCGTCTCTCTTTCTCGCTCTCGCTCTCTCTCTCTTTCTCGCTCTCTCTCTCTCTCTCTCTCTCTCGCGCTCTCTCTCTCTCTCTCTCTCTCTCTCTCTCTCTCTCTCTCTCTCTCTCTCTCTCTCTCTCCCCCCCTCCCCCGTCTAAAACACACCCACGTATACACACACATCATTCATCAGATAGACGGTTTCTAGCAGAAGCAGTGATCTGTGCTACGTCTGAGTCAGCTGTGTGTGTGTGTGTGTGTTGCTAGGCGATGCTCATGGAGCCTAGGGACGTTGTGGTGCCAGAGGGGCTGTAACCCGAGCAGTGACATCATGACCCTTTTGTCACTGAAGGGAAATAGAGAAAACATTTACTGTATATATAGAACTACACGCACACACACACACACACACACACACACACACACACACACACAGACAGAAACAAGAAGCAACAAAACCCTCACCTACACACACACACACACACACACACACTGAGCTCTATAAGCCCGGACAGGTAAAAGTATGCTCAACCACTGCCACAGCATCCCATTACACACCTCATACTCTGTACCTTGCTACTCCCTGTATTACACACACACACACACCTTCCTCTGGTGTAATCTCGCTGGGTGACATTTACTGTGTCCCTCTGTTCCCTAGAGAGAGAGAGAGAGGGCGAGAGGGAGGGAGAGAAATAGAGAAATACAGGATGACTTCCCCTCGACTTCAGCTCCTTGTGTTTGTCTCCAAAAACAGCAACCTGCTATCAGCCTAGTGACTCAATCACCGTGTGGAACAGAGAGCGCGGCACTCTGGAGCACACACACACACACCGTACACAGGCCCACACACACATTCTATAATTATAAACACAAGCACAGTACACACACACACACACACACTTTTTCCTCTCCTTCAGTTTTGGCGTTGAGGCTTTTAGGGAACTGCTTGCTAGTTTCTCTTTTATTCAGTATGGGCTGTTCCAACGTTCAGAGGAAGAAGCTTGTTTCTGACCTCCCTGGGCTCCACCGTCTACTCCTAAACATTTTCAAATGCTCCGGGAGAATCACAACCTCCGTCTCGTTGAAAAAATGCCCCCCCCCCCCCTCTCCAGCACTTCAACCGACGCCAGTGTTTTCCCCTAGGCACTGAGTGGGCTCTCCCACTCAAAGGCTTTTAGAGGATTCACAGGCAGAGCCCCTGCCCGGGCAAAAACGTAGTGATGGAGCAGAAAGCCGGTTTGGTTCTTCTTGGTTCTGCCTTTTTTTTGTGTTCTTATTGGACCCTCTCTTATTCCCCCCACAGAACCATTCCTCTGAACTCTGAACTCCGATGACTAAACGAAGCCTTAACATTAGTCCCGTCTCGCTCACAGCCAAAACCACTTCCCCTGTGTACATAATATAAATATATAAATATCTAAAAAGAATTACTAATTTATGGTGTCACGTTTGTGTATCTCTCGGCGGCAAGCATGAAGGAGTTTCTCTCTCTTCTCAATGTTTTAATTTTTTTATTTTTTTATTTTTTATCTTATCTTTCTCGTTTTGCAGTGCTTTATAATTTATGCGTTTTATGAGTGCTTTATTCTCAACTGTTGCGCTGTGACTTCTCTCTGGCAGGAAAATGTGCTTCTGTTGACTTTGCTGTTGAACTGTACACAAAACAAATCTTTACCACGAAATGTGCTTTTTAATTCACTGCTCTCTGTGTATACTTGTTGTTTATTTTTGAAAAACAAACAAACAAAAAAAAAAGGATAACTGTTTGGAGATGTTGTCACTATCCGTCACGTCTCTCTACTTTGTTTTTATTTTCTTTTTGTATTTTGGTTTGCAAATTAAAGATCTCATGATTTTGGAAAAGCGGTTACGGTGTCGTTGCTATGTGTGTGTGTGTGTGTGTGTGTCGTCCTGCCCCCCCCCCCCCCGTCCCCCGTCACGTTGTATCCTTACCCAGGGGAGAGAGGCTGACGGCAGACAAGAGCCTTTGATTTGATTCATAGATCCATTGATCCCTCTCTGAAAGTGGCCTTCCTGTCAACCATCTTTCATATTCCTCACACACTGCCTCTTCCTCCCATGCCCTATCATTTCCTCCCACTGATGTTGATCTGCTCATTCAGGCCTGATTAAAGAGAGAGAGAGAGAGAGAGAGTGTGTGTGTGTGTGTGTGTGTGTCTGTGTGTCTGTCTGTAATCAGTGTCCATCTAGGTAGCTGTGGTAGTCAAAATGTTCAAGATTGAAAACATTCCGTGGTCTACATACTTCCCCTGTATTTGCATACAGAGCCGTGGTTGGCTGAGTTGAACTAGCTGCCGTGGTAACCGGTCTGTGTGAGAGAGTACTGGGTTACAGTGGAGGGTTGTTTTTTAGTCTTTGTCTAGTTTCTACTCTTGCTGTACTTTTGTGCCGTAGACTACATATGTACACTATACTACATGTGTACACTATACATGTATAGAGTATAATACACGTGTACCGTATACTGTGTACAGTGTAGTATATGTGTACCCGTACACGTGTACAGACAGAATACTACATGTGGACAGTATAATACTACGTGTACAGTATACTACATGTGTATCGTATAATACTTGTGTACAGTATACTACATGTGTACAGTATAATACGTGTGTACCCATACCTGTGTACAGACAGAATACTACGTGTGTACAGTGTACTTCATGTGTATCGTATAATATGTGTATACAGTATACTACACGTGTACAGTATAATACTATATCTGGTGGCCCTCCTCAGTACTACGAATAAAAAGGGTAAAAGCTTTCCAATGGGCTAATGACCCCCCTTCCAAACACACACACAACACACACAAGCACATACACACATAAACAGAAACACATTCTAAAGCACACACATACACACACTCACACAGAAACGCATACAATAACGCACACATACACACATACGAAAACAGAAATACATACAAAAGCACACACGCAAAAACAGAAACGCACACACACACATACAAAAACAGAAACTCACATACAGAAACGTATATAATCACACACACACACACACGAACACGCAGACAGTGCGGGATGCTTGTGGAATGCGGTGGTGTTGCCGTAGGCGCGCTCCTGAAGGCAGACGAGGAGCATTGTGTTGTCACTCAGGGAATGTGCCGGGCAGGCTGAAACTGTCTGAATGGGGGCGCTCTGAAAGGCTGCATTGTCTGGGGTCTGACCGTACCCGACTGGTTTAGTCCAACTTTAACAGAGGACAGCCGGGAGAGGGAGGGAGGGAGGGAGGGAGGGATGGATGTGTGTATTTGTGACTTGTGTGTCAACGCGAAGCCGGGATCGAGAGAAAGAGAATGTGATTGTGTTTGAAGTTGTGTGCGTGTGTGTGTGTGTGTGTGTGTGTGTGTTTGCACGTACCCACTCTCCTTGTTATTCCTATAAAAATGTGGCATGCCCCCCCCCCCCCCTCTTCAGTTCTGCGGTCACAGCTACAGTGCCTTCTGCTCTCACCCTGAAAGCCCCTGGGGGGGGGGGGGGGGGGTTTGATTTTAGGACAGTGGTGTGAGCGATGCCCTCTTCGGCCTTCTCCTCCTCCTCCCTCCTGGCTCCTTGTCATAGGTCCACTTTGTCGACCCTGCCGCCCACCGCCCTCGCCACACCACCGTTTACTGGCAGGCCAGCACGCCATCTGGCCCCTCTAATTGCATCGACGCGGAGGCTGGTACTATGGAGCACACACACACACACACACACACACACACACACATGCACACGCACACGCGTGCTCACCCTGAAACACACACACACACGCACACGCACACGCACACGCGTGCTCACCCTGAAACACACAAACACACACACACACGTACACGTGCTCACCCCGACTCACACGCTCTCTCTCACACACACACACACACGTACATCCTCACCCCGACACACACACACACACTCACGTCTCTCTGCTGGACTCCTGGCTGAATGCTAAAGACTGCGGTCCAGCAGGGGAGCAGTGGCAGTGCTTAAAGGGGCCGGCCACGACCATATACATATATTCCTGTTCATGTCCCGATGAGGAGTGTGTGCCAGCGGACCTCCGGTGTCCCACCACCGACCCAGTACACAGAACCTGGCCCCCGGGTGGAGGGGGGGAGGGGGGGGCGACGGCGACGCAGGCCAGGATCCAGAGCCAACCGGACAGCCGGTCTGTGCGTTACCGTCGAGCTCTGCAGCGCCAGCCATGCGACACGCTGGGCAGCCCCTGGGCACGAGGGGGACTGGTGCTGGAACTATTTATACTCTGCTGATGGGGGCAGGCAGGCAGGCAGGCCGTGTGTGTGTGTGTGTGTGTGTGTGTGTGTGTGTGTGTGTAGAATGTGTTGTGTACCGTAGTGAAACGGTCGGTTGATATGTTTAGACAACGGCAAAGTGGGATGGTTTGTTGTTGTTGTGGTGAGTGGTAGGCGCTCTGCCCCAGGTTGATCGCGTGTGTGTGTGTGTGCAGGACAGGATAATAGCACATGGGTGTGTGTGTGTGGATGCATTTCTGTGTTTATTCAACTGCTCTCCAAGCTGCCCCATCAACAATGGCTAACGGTCCGACCTAAACAGAGTGTGTTTAATAGAGGAACTCAGAGACCAGCTGCAGCATCGCAGGCTTAAACATGCAGGACGCCCTCCCGCTGCCTGTTTAACCTTTAACCCCCACCAACCCTAACCCCCCCCCCCCCCGACCCCAGACCTGACTAATCCATCCCTGGGTAACTAACTGGTGGATGCCCAGGCCTGATGAGTGGATGACCGAGTGAGTGATCCAGGGCTCCAGAGGGATTCAGGGGTTGCTTTGCTCTCTGCCTTTATTATAAATGTAAATATACAAAATATCAATTTACTTTAGCTTCTATCATGTTATCTCCTCCTTTGTGAAGTCACTCTCTGTCATGCTGCTCCACGTTACCTTAGCCATAGAATTAGCTCCAGCTGCTGGGTGTGGCCATTTTGTTCAGGTCTGTGTTTACACCGGGCTGTGATGTCACCGTCAGGTAGAGCGCTAGCTTAGCATTAGCTTCCTGAGGGCTCGGGGTTCATTTTGTTCAGATATGTGTTTCCACAGGGCTGTGATGTCACCGTCAGGTACAGCGCTAGCTTAGCATTAGCTTCCTGAGGGCTCGGGGTTCATTTTGTTCAGTTATGTGTTTCCACAGGGCTGTGATGTCACCGTCAGGTACAGCGCTAGCTTAGCATTAGCTTCCTGAGGGCTCGGGGTTCATTTTGTTCAGTTATGTGTTTCCACAGGGCTGTGATGTCACCGTCAGGTACAGCGCTAGCTTAGCATTAGATTCCTGAGGGCTCGGGGTTCATTTTTTCAGTTATGTGTTTCCACAGGGCTGTGATGTCACCGTCAGGTACAGCGCTAGCTTAGCATTAGCTTCCTGAGGGCTCGGGGTTCATTTTGTTCAGTTATGTGTTTCCACAGGGCTGTGATGTCACCGTCAGGTACAGCGCTAGCTTAGCATTAGATTCCTGAGGGCTCGGGGTTCATTTTTTCAGTTATGTGTTTCCACAGGGCTGTGATGTCACCTTCAGGTTCAGCGCTAGCTTAGCATTAGCTTCCTGAGGGCTCGGGGTTCATTTTGTTCAGGTCTGTCTTTCCCACCGGGCTGTGATGTGGAAAGGGCAGCCTGGCACCTCGTTCACGACTTTTCTCTGTCCTCGTCCCTCAGTGGTGGAATGACCTCCCCACGAACATTAGGACCGCAACATCTTTGTACACTTTCCGCCGTAACTTGAAGACTCACTTGTTTCGACTGCACTTCGGCTCTTAAATGTGACGCTGCGTCTACCTAGCACTTCTACTTGATATACCACGTAATTGTTTGCACTCAGAGATTGTTTGTAGTTGGTTTGTGATGGTTCTGTTTTGTATCCCGGTGTTTAATACAGCACTTGGGACAGTTGGACTGTGAAGAGGGAAAGGGCCGTGTGTGTGTGTGTGTGTGTGTGTGTGTGTGTGTGTGTGTGTGTGTGTGTGTGTGTGTGTGTGTGTGTGTGTGTGTGTGTGTGTGTGTGTGTGTGTGTGTGTGTGTGTGTGTGTGTGTGTGAGAGAGGCGGGGACGGGGGGGGTCAGGACACGGAGCGATGTAGATCCAGCTCACTGGTCCTTCCACACCACTGGGGCTGTCAGAGACAGAGGCCTCCCAGGGCAGTCTGAGGACAGGGGGGGGGGGGGGGGGGGGGTCAGTGGCTGGAGACCAGAGGAAAGGAGGGGGGAAGAGAGAGAGAGAGAGAGAGGTTTGAGCTGTGCTTTTGGAGAAAAGAGGGCAAAGGAAAAGGGTGGAGGAGGACAAGAGGGTAGGTTGAGTTGCAGCTGTTGATTTAGATTATCTCATCTCTCTCTCTTTCTGTCCCTCTCACTCTTTCTCTCTCAGTGCCTCTCTTTCTCGGCGTCGCTCTCTCTCGGTGTGTGTTTGTGTGTTTGAGAGCACCTTCCTCCTCAACACCACCTGTAAAAACACCCCGCTAACAGATGAAAGGCGCAGCGTGTGTGTGTGTGTGTGTGTGTGTGTGTGTGTGTCTTTATAAGCTGAGACACCGTTCCAGAGACACACACTCCACACAGTGTGTTCTAGAACTAATCACCTCCTGCCATACGGAGAGCGGCAGAGGAATGTGAGGAAACATTGAGGAGGCACTGGTCACCAGGGAGTGTGTGTGTGTGTGTGTGTGTGTGTGTGTGTGTGTGTGTGTGTGTGTGTGTGTGTGTGTGTGTGGCATACAGCCAGATTTATATCAATGTAGGAAGGATTTTTAATGCTGCCAAGAATAGACTGTGTGACGGAAATGATTTTAATGCTATTTGGTGTGTGCGCTGCACACACACTGTGTGTGTGTGTGTGTGTGTGTGTGTGTGTGTGTGTGTGTGCTGCCTGTTTTGATTCGCCTTGGGGGCTTTCTACAGATCAAATGCACTCACTGTTTAATTCACCGTCTCAACAGGCAGCTCTTCATTGCGCACACACACACACGCTCATAGAACAAATAGCAGAGATGCACGCAGAGATGAAACAGGCAAACTCAGCATGGATTTGGTCCCAGTAAGTCTTGCAGCTTTCTTATTGGGAGACGTCTGTGAGAGAGTACAAACATGGCTGTCTGTGTGTGCAGCAAAGTGAGAGAGAACATTCTGTTGATTTTTCCTTTTTTTTTTTTCACAAAGAAAGCCCTAACCAGTCAGCGCTGTGTGTGTGGGTGTGGGTACTGAATTGTGTGTGTGAGTGTGGGGGTACTGAAGTTTGGGTGAGTGGGTGTGTGTGTGTGTCTGTCTGTATGTGTGTGTGTGAATGTGTGTGTGTGTGTGTGTGTATCTACAGAACTGTGAGGGTACAAGTGTGTGTGTGTGTGTGAGAGAGAGAGAGAGAGAGAGAGAGAGAGAGCGGGAGCTGAGGTGTGTGTGTGTGTGAGGGCGAGCTGAGGTCTGTGTGTGTGTGTGTGTGTGTGTGTGTGTGTGTGTGTGTGTGTGTGTGTGTGTGTGTGAGGGGGAGCTGAGGTGTGTGTGTGTGTGAGGGCGAGCTGAGGTCTGTGTGTGTGTGTGTGTGTGCGTGTGTGTGAGGGCGAGCTGAGGTGTGTGTGTGTGTGTGTGTGTGTGTGTGTGTGCGTGTGTGCGTGTGTGCGTGTGTGCGTGTGTGCGTGTGCGCGTGTGCGCGTGTGCGCGTGTGCGCGCGTGCGTCTGTGTCTGTGAGGGGGAGCTGAGTGGGTCTCCTGTCTGTCTGTCAGCCCAGTGTGATCTGCTCCCTATGTCTGCCATGCGGCCTTCATCCCTGCCTGCACGAGAGACCAAGTCCATGTCTGCTCCCCTAGTCCCACTTCAAATACCGTCAGAGGACTGGGACAGCTGTGTGTGTGTGTGTGTGTGTGTGTGTGTGTGTGTGTGTGTGTGTGTGTGTGTGCGCGTGCATGAGTGCGCGCGTGCGTGCGTGCGTGCGTGCGCTCCGTTCACACCCCCCTCACAGTTTCTTCCCTCAATCCATTCATCTGTCTGTCAAGTTACCTAAACATCTCTTTTTGTTCAATTCCACCGTCCGCCCTCTCTCCTCCTCTTCCTCTCCTCCTCTCCACCTGTCTTCCCCCCCCCCCCCCCCCCCCCATCGCTCTGGCAGGCTCTCTGGGACTGGGGCCCACTTATACAGCAGCTATTTTGCTACCAGCTTACCCAGCCTCTCTCTCCTCTCTGTAGCTCTGCCTCGCATGCCCAGCCTCCCAGCCTCTCTCTCCTCTCTGTAGCTCAGCACACACACACACACACACACACACACTCTCTCCTCTGCAGCTCTGCCCTGCGCCGTGTTTCATCAGAGCGTTGC
>JAPMUY010000894.1:7500-10000 GCA_026901105.3 Galaxias olidus
AGGGACGGTGGCCTAGAAGGGACATGAGAGACAAACGCAGAAACGGACAGGACTGGCCTACTGCTGGTTGAGCCCTACCACATCAAAGTCTTAATGAGTCCAAATGTCAATTAGTTTGACCAGGTCAAAAAAAAAAGAAAGAATCCAAAACCATTAATTTGTCAAAATGTCAAAATGTACACACTTTCAAATATATGTTAACAAGGAGAACTGGACAGGCACATTTCCTCAAACAGCAACAAAATACGTCCGTTCGAGTGGACGCAGTAGGAGTGTTGTCGTGTACATGGCTAACCTATAACCTCATTTTACAGAGACCTATGTGTAATGAATATGGTTTATGTTCAGAAAGATAGAAACCCATCCCTGAGATGTGCCGTTCAATATCTGTGTCTAGCTCCCGCTCGAGTGAGAGGATCACACACATCGAAACGCTGTGACTGATACTGAAAACTCACTTCAAAAAAAAAGAAGAAGCTGTTAATGAGAACAGAAATAGATTCGTCACACATGAACCTGTTTCCATATGTGCCATCTCGGGTGAATTATACTGTGAATGAATATTCATCTCGTGTCAGGCGAATGAGCGTGTCTCCGCGTCTCTCTGATCAAACGCACCCTGGGTTGCTAAGCGAGGATCCATCCCAGCGGAGACAGAACACGGAAGGTGTCCATGAACCCGTGCTGAGGCCGTCCGTCACCCGTCGCTGACGGGTCTGCCGCTGGGACGGGGAGGGACAGGCGTCGTCTGTCTCCGGGCAGAACAGGAACCAGCTGCCAGACAGACAAGCAGTAGAAGAAGAAAAAAAAATTCAACCTTATTCAAACAGGAAGAAGAAAGGCGCAATGTGTGACCTCACAGGAAGGGATAGTTTTTTTTTGTGTGTGTGCGTGTGTGAAGGTTCTAAAAGCGGTTGCATCACAAAGAAATCCACCGG
The DNA here is from genome assembly GCA_026901105.3 of Galaxias olidus. Taxonomy (NCBI): domain Eukaryota; kingdom Metazoa; phylum Chordata; class Actinopteri; order Galaxiiformes; family Galaxiidae; genus Galaxias; species Galaxias olidus. The sequence continues at coordinate 8,439 of JAPMUY010000894.1, forward strand.
GTTTAGAACGGAACCACCTGGAAGCCCTTTGATGTTCAGTCGCGACACGACTTTTTGTAGAAACAAAGTGTTTGAGCAGCACGGCCAAGACCGAGTTCAAAGGGGCTGTTCTAAAGTCTGAGCGATCACTTAAATCCCGTAGCTGTCTTGTAAAGTGTCTCGTTGCAGTAATCCATGAACCCGGGGCAGGGCTGTCAGACATCGTAATAGGCTGGGGTTGGGTTGCCGTGGATACGGCCGGTCACAAAAGGGAGGCCTCGGAACATCAGGAAAATAGCAGGAAGAGAAAAAACGAATTGACAGGTGTCAAGGAAAGGGTTTCCGGGTCATAAAGAAATAGAGAAAGAGAGAGAGAGAGAGAGAGAGAGAGAGAGAGAGAGAGAGAGAGAGAGAGAGAGAGAGGGAGAGAGAAAGACAGAGAAGAAGAGAGACAGAGAGAGAGAGAGAGCGAGAGAGACAGAGAGAGAAGAAGAGAGAGAGAGAGAGAAAGCGAGAGAGAGGTAGAGAGGTAGAGAGAGAGAAAGAGAGAGAGAGAGAGAGAACAGAGATGGAGGGTGATCCCCTGGTAGCTGCGCTGTATTGATCTGAGCGTTGCCACGGCGCTGGGAGAGGGGCTTGCAGAGAGAAGGGCGCTGACGCCGCCATCACAAAGCATTGTGGGGGATCAGAGGACCTGGCTGTCGGGACGGGGCGTCGTCACGGCAACCAGCGATACGAGAGAGAGAGAGAGAGAGAGAGAGAGAGAGAGACAAAAGAACGAGCAGGAAAAGAGGGATGAGTGACAAGCTCTTGTGTTAGCGACGGCTGTCACTGGCACAGACATCTCAATCGCTCCACTCTGGACTGCGGAGGAGAGGAAAAAGAGATGTGGAGGGGTGGAGGGAGGTGGAGAGAAGGTCGGAGGTCACCGGGGGGGGGGGGGGGGAGGTGACGAGGGAAGGGGAGAAGGAGGGAGAAAAGAGAGGAAGAGAATTACAGGAGACGAATGGGACTTATGTGAGAAAGAGGTCCATTTTGAGGCTCGTGTGTGTGTGTGTGCGTGTGTTGGAGTGTGCTGAGAGAAAATGGGGGTGGAGGGGAAGAGAGGAGGGGAGAGATAGAGGGGGGAGTCGCGGAGTGAAATTGGGAGGAAAATAGAGAGAAAGTGGGAGAGAGGAGAAGAGACAGAGTTAATGGAATAAACTGGGAGTAGAGATAGAGAAACTGATAGAGGGGGGACTGAGGTGTGTGTGCGTGTGTGTGCGTGTGTGTGTGTGTGTTTACGGACGTTTGTGTAAGTGTACTTGTATGCGTGCGTGTGTGTGTATGCATGTGTGTGTGTGTGTGTGTGTGTGTGTGTGTGTGTGTGCACGGACGTTTGTGAAAGTGTACTTGTATGCGTGCGTGTGTGTGTATGCATGTGTGTGTGTGTGTGTGTGTGTTGAAAGTCGGCAGACAGAGAGATAGGAAGGGAAACGTAAGTAGTCCTGGTAAGAGAGCAGTGGAAATCCTGCTCCTATAAATTCACTCCAAAACTAATTTCCACCTCGTTTAGTCTCTCTCTCTCTCTCTCTCTCTCTCTC
>JAPMUY010000894.1:15000-16551 GCA_026901105.3 Galaxias olidus
AGTGAGCACAGAAGAGAACACACATATGAAGAGACTACAGGAAGTGAGCACAGAGGAGAACACACATATGAAGGGTCAACAGGAGGACATCAGAGGAGAACACACATACGAAGAGCCAACAGGAGGACATCAGAGGAGAACACACATATGAAGGGCCAACAGGAGGACATCAGAGCAGAACACACATATGAAGGGCCAACAGGAGGACATCAGAGGCGAACACACATGTGAAGGGCCAACAGGAGGACAGAGGGGAAGCCGAGCGCTGGACAGGAGACGTGGTTGTGACAGTACCCTCCTCCTCCTCCTCTCCTCCTCCTCTCTTCTTCTCCCTCCTCCTCCCTCCTTTCTCCCCTCCTCCCTCCTCCTCTCTTCTCCTTGGGTGCATCCCTTCGCCTGCTTCAAAGGATGAGTTGCCAGTAATATTTAATAGAGGAATTAATATGCATACACACAGCTCTCTGCTTCCTGTGTGAACGCGATGCATAATTCACCATGCTGCTCAGCCGTTTGCGCTTGTACCACTTCAAGCAGACAAGCTGTGTGTGCGCGAGTGTGTGTGTGTGTGCGTGCGTGCGTGCGTGCGTGTGTGTGTGTGTCCGTGTCTGTGGGACTCCGATAGCTCCTGTGTTTATGCCAGTGTGTGTGGTGTGTAAGGTGTGTGGTGTGTGGTGTACGTGTGTTTGAGTGGGTGTTTGGGTTAGGGTGTGTGTGTGTGTGTGTGTGTGTGTGTGTGTGTGTGTGTGTGTGTGTGTGTGTGTGTGTGTGTGTGAGAGAAAGTTCTTTGATCACTCTCGTTCTGTCTCTCGTCCCTCTCTCCCTCCATTAGCCAGGCTCTGATCTCCAATGAAGGTGTGATGTCATTCCCCGTCCCAAAAACAGGCAGCCAAGTCGCCGCGTCCGCGTCCATGTGTGTGTGTGCACCTGCCCCTGTGCGTGTGTGTGTGTGCACCTGCCCCTGTGCGTGTGTGTGTGTGTGTCCGTCCATGTGTCCGAGTGTATGTGTGTGTGTGACTGAGAGTGTGTGTGTGTGTGTGTGTGTGAGACTGTGAGTATGTGCGTGCTGTCACTGCAGTAATTCTAGTTTGTAGTCACAGCCTGAGCACTTGTTTGTTGTAAGGTCACATGAATGCGGTGTCTCCACGTTTGTGTGTGTGTGGGTGTGTGTGTGTGTGTGTGTGTGTGAGAGAGAGAGTGAGTGAGTGAGTGAGTGAGTGAGTGAGTGAGTGAGTGAGTGAGTGAGTGAGGGAGCGAGCGTGCGTGCGTGCGTGCGTGCGTGCGTGCGTGCGTGCGTGCGTGCGTGTGTGTGTGTGTGTTATGCAATCTCTTAAACCGGGGAGCAGCAAGGAAACACTGGTAACCGCCGGTAACCGGAATCAAAACATACCATTTCAACGGAATCTTGATCGAGACGTAACACACATAGTTACATCTCCGTGGGAACTGGGTTGCATAACCTCTATAAAGCAACCATCCTTATTCCTTTGCCGCGATCCGACTCCCCTTTTCCCTAACAAGCAGAGATAAAGACGGTGATCCAGTTCCATCTGA
>JAPMUY010000896.1:0-2500 GCA_026901105.3 Galaxias olidus
ATGGCTGGCAAATTGCAAATTGAATAAACGTGTTGGTCCTAGAATCTGGGCTTGGTACATTGGATTTATGTGGTCCTACACAGTGTGTGTGTACACGCAGATGCTGTGTGTGTGTGTGTGTGTGTGTGTGTGTGTGTGTGTGTGTGTGTGTGTGTGTGTGTGTGTGTGTGTGGTTGGCTCCTGGACGCTCCGCTGGCAGACAGCTCGTTCCTGGCTGACCCCAGTCACCTTGGGCCTCGTCTGGGCCATCCCCGCTCCCAGGCCTTGGCAGGTCTGCAGCCTCTGGAGTTCCTGCACTGAGCTGGACCCCACTCACTCACCCACCCACAGTGAGACAGAGAGGGGAGAAACACAGCTCGCTTAAATGGGTGAGGAGACAAAACAAGTGGCAGGATATTGTTCCTTCTCTTGTTCACCCTCTTTCCTGTTTCCTCTCTCTCTGTTTTTTTTCCATATTTTTTTGTTCTCGTTTGAACATTCGTCTGACAAAATGTCTCAAAAACAATCATTAGAGCTTTGGCTCGCGCTGATTGCCAATCGGCGGAGGAAAAACTCGAGGCTAATTTCATGTCAAGGCTGTTTATCAATGTTCAGAGTGTGTGTGCGTGTCTCCGCGCATGCCTGTGTGTGTGTGGGCGCGTGGGGGAACTTGCACGCCTGGCGTCGTCACTCAACAGTCGGTGTGTCCGCGTGTGTTGTATCCGTCTCCATACTGATACGTGCCGCGGACGTCAGGTGTGTGTGTGTGTGTGTGTGTGTGTGTGTGCGTGTTGGCCTGAGGGCACGTGAGTGCGCACAGACACCCGTGTTTTTCCTCTCTCAGATAGCGTGTCCTTTGAAGCGGCCTTCATTACTTCAATTTCACAAGTAAATTGGCAATTTAGCTGGGAGAGAGGGGCTCTTCTGGGGCTGGTAATGGCCTTCTGACGTGGGCCCACCTCTGTGGACTACTCAAGAACACTGATGGCTCCCTATGGCAGCTGCTGTACCCAGATACTGTACACACCCCTACACGTGCTCTGTAGCACACACACACACACACACACACACACACACACACACACACACACACACACACACACACACACACACACACACACACACACACACACACACACACACACAGACACACACCTACACATACACACACACTCTGCCACCAGGGTATATTGCAGCTGAGTGTGCTTTCACCAACCCCAGACACACACACAAACAAACCCCCCCCCCCCCACACACACACACACACACACTTACAGACGCACCCACTGGAGCGTTCATGCATACTGGATGAGCAGCCAGGCTCCCCTCCGCATTGCATTTCTCCTCCTGACGAAACACAGAGCCGAGAACGCCCACCGTTGCCTCAGCCAGATAGATGGCACCGCTTTGCAGAGCCCAGGATCTGTCTCCCTGCTCCTCCGTCTCTGGCCGAGGTTCAGGGATCGATTTGCCCGGCCTGGCCTGACCCATCCACCCCCGCTCTGCCTCCCACTCATAAGGTCTGGCGCCAAGTAGCCGTGGGCAGGAGAAAGCAAGGAGAATGCCTAACGAGCTACGGGAGTCCGATCACCAGGCTACTTATGTAAGCCGGAGTGAGAAGCCAAAGTTAGCATCCCATTGACCCTTCCTGAGAGAAAGTTACACCGTTTACCTCTTCGCTAACAGTTCAGTAGATAAACACCCAACATGGGAGACCATCTGAGGTGGAACGCTCTCAACAGAATACTTGAGAGAGGGTTCCTAAATGTACGATTACTGAAGAGCTTGAAGTTGAGAGCACTTCCACATCGATGGTTGGCGTTCCCACTGCGAACGCACGCGGACCGCTGCCAAATCCATTGTTGCTCCAAGTCCAAGACGATAGACTCACGGTGAGTCACGTCTTCGACTTTCAAAAGAAAAAAACACAAAGGAAGTAAATACGGGAGCTTTTAAAAAAACAAAACAACTACGTTGCGCTTCCGTTTTCCCCCGTCAGGTCGAAGAGATCGACGGAGGCGAGGCAGAGCCTAGAGTCCCCGGGGTAATGGCCGCTCTGCTCGGGGCGGCGTGAAAAGCAAACTCTTTGTCCCTCCCGTCGTGTCACGCCAGCGCCACCACGGGCCCCCGGTGTGCCGCGATCGTGAGCGGCCGTGCCCCTGCCAACGTTCACCGGGGGGTGGGGGCGTACGGGGGTCAATAAGGCGCGTGTTCGTTGGTTCACTGCGGCGCGGAACAAAGCCGGGACCTACTCAAGCCTGAGAAGCAGCCCCATTACCCTTTAATGGGCCCAGAAGGTTCCGCCAGGGCGCCCCGCAGGAAAAAATGCATTCAGGTGCTTTCACATTTCCATTACGGTGGAGGTGAAGAGTGCGATGCCCTAACTCTTACCCCTGGAAACGGGGCTTGGTCTTTTATAGGTTCCACAGAGACGAGCTCCTGTGCCTAATGTGCCTGAAGACATCAGGGGAGGAAGAGAGAAGAGAGGATAAGAGAGGAGAAAGAAAACATTATTCTTTTG
>JAPMUY010000896.1:5000-15000 GCA_026901105.3 Galaxias olidus
CCCGCCAGCCTGCCGTTGCCACGGCGCCGCCAGACACCAGCCGCCATGGCGGAGCCCCCAAGGTCAGCGGCTGACTGAGTGTGCTGGCGACGCCCGAGGACAGAGGAGAGGAGAGGAGAGGACCGAGAAGAGGGCTGTAATGGCCGAGGAGACACGCAGAGCAATAAGATCCTCTCCCCACCAGCTGGAGGCTGGGCTAGTGTGTGCGTGTGTCTGTGTGTGTGTGTATGTGTGTGTGTGTGTGTGTCCAAACCCCCCCCGCCACACACAGGGAGACAAACGAGACGCTCCCAGCTCAGTGAAACACCAGAGTGCTCGGCTCTGCCCAGATGACGCAGGGCTCTGCATTGGCATCCCCAGACTATAATATATATATACACAGTATATACTAGTAGCTAGTATGTTCAGTATATTCAATATATAATATATTTCCAACAGAGACGTAGTGCATAAATGAGTCCCCCACACCAGCGAGTGTGTGCGGGTGCGCCAATCAGCACCAGCGGGCAAACACTCATCGACCAATTACCAGGCAGAGCGCAAAGGGCGCCACGCCCCCTTCCGGCGTGCACGTCGCCGTTGCCGGGGTCAACGAGGTTCAGCGGTGTAGGTCGCGGGCATGGACCCCATCGGAGGGCGCCGTGGGACCTGAGGGTCGGTGGCGGCGCGGGGCGGGCCGGGGGGAGCGGGGGCGGCAGGCTAGCCTCGCCGTAATGGCCGGACGCAGCGCTAACGAGAAGCCTGGGTTTAGACCTGGGACTCTGTGCACGCCGAGAGGGGAGGTGAAGCCGTGAGTGTGTGTGTGTGTGTGTGTGCCTGCGCGTCTATTCGTGTGTGTGTATGCGTTGTGTTTGGCTTTGTTCTCTGAGACGGCCTTTGATGTGCTGCCTCCTCTCTCCATTGACCGGGTATGGAGTGGAGAGGCAGAGAGACCCCCATCAGGTAATGAGACAGGGCAGACACACGAGATGGCCTCGGCTCCACCTTTAGCACTAGTTGATTGCGCGTGTGTGTGTGTGTGTGTGTGTGTGTGTGTGTGTGTGTGTGTGTGTGTGTGTGTCCATGTAACACCAGGTCTGAGTCACCGTCTCGTGAATCTCCTTGAGGAACAAAACAACTCTCTCGCGCTCCAGCGCAACCTCGCCCTCCTTCTCTGTCTATCCCTGGTTCACCTCATTCATCCCAGACACACTCGCACTCCTCGCACACACACACGCACACACACACACACATACACACACACACACACACACACACACACACACACACACACACACACACACACACACACACACACACACAGGGGGCGCGCGCGTGCGCGGTCTGTGGAGGGCTGTCACACATCACAGGGGGGGCGGGTGTGACAGGCGGTCTGTGATCTCTCTCTCTCTCTCTCTCTCTCTCTCTCTCTCTCTCTCTCTCTCTCTCTCTCTTCTCTCTCTCTCTCTCTCTCTCTCTCTCTCTCTCTCTCTCTCTCTCTCTCTCTCTCTCTCTCTCTCTCTCTCTCTCTCTCTCTCTCTCTCTCTCTCTCTCGCTCTCTCTCTCCCAGACGCATCATTACTGTGACACCGCCGTGCACGCTGTGGTGTGTCCGTGTCTGTGTGTGTGTGTGTGTGTGTGTGTGTGTGTGTGTGTGTGCTTGTGTACGTGTGCGCGCTTCTGACTCATCTCGCTGACACTATATTGGGTCCCCATGTCTGCGTCACGCTTTCTGTGAAGCACAAATTAGCGTGGGTGTGTGTCTCTGTCTGAGTGTGTGTGTGTGTGTTTGTGTGTGTGTGTGTGTGTGTGTGTGTGCGTTTGAACCCAGTGTGAGTGACTCACTGCTCTACAGGTGCTTGTTCCCGCCCCCTTGGGCTGGACGTTTCACGCTGTGCCCTGTCCATCATCTGTCCCACTACTTTGGAAGAATTCAACCGGCCCACCTGTCCAAGCCCATAGCTCCCCCCCCTCCAACCCCGCACGCCTCATTGGACAACAAGAGTGTGTCTATCAGCGCGCCGCAGGACGGGGTGGGGGGGGGTCACACACCAGGTCAAGGTTGCACTCTTGCACAGGAGGTCTTAGCCCCAAGCGGAGCTCCAGTTTACCTCTCCGCCCCTTGCAGACGAGGCTGCAGCAGTGCGACTGAGCGGGTGCCCTGGGGCCATTGTGGCTCCAGGCAGCATGATGCTCCTCCAGAGGCACTGTTGTGCTGTGGAATTGGATTAGGCTTCCTGCTTCCAGGAGCGCTGGCGAGGCACAAACCATTGATCTTACTCCTCCTGTGTTATTGCAGCGAGTGAGCCGCCTGTCTCTCTCTCTCTCGCTCTCTCTCTCTCTCTCGCTCTCGCTCTCGCTCTCGCTCTCTCTCTCTCTCTCTCTCTCTCTCTCTCTCTCTCTCTCTCTCTCTCTCTCTCTCTCTCTCTCTCTCTCTCTCTCTCTCTCTCTCTCTCTCTCTCTCTCACTGTATGCCACTTCTTCTTTTTTGTTCTCTCACTCTGTTCCTCTCTGTCTCCATGCCTGTCCACCCTCGTGCCTTTATCCGTTTTTCTCCCCTTCGCTCTCTCTCTCTTTCCCCCTCTCTCCCTGGCGTGCTCTGTTCTCTGTTTGTCCCTCTCCGTCCTTGGAGCTAATCGACACAAGGCGGGAGTGCTAGTGGGACACAGGTGAGTAACCTTTGGGGGCAAAGGTCGTCTGTAATAATGGACCAATTATTGTAGTGGAGCTGGGACGCTGCAGTGGCCAGCCAGAACAGCAAGTCCCATCCATTATTAAGTAGTCTCTCACAGGAGTCTCTGGACTGTGTGTGTGGGTGTGTGTGTGTGTGTGTGTGTGTGTGTGTGTGTGTGTGTGTGTGTGTGTTGTGTGTGTGAGCCTGCATATGTCTGTATGGAACGTCGCATGCAGAGACACACTGCAGTCCTTGTTTGTGTCTGACTTTTTGGCGGGTGAGTCAATTAGTTTGCCATGTCTGCTTGTGAGTGTCAGCCTGTATGTCTTCGAGGTAGCTCTAGCAAACTACAGTGAGCCTTTCTTCTTGTTGTCCTTGCCTGGCTACCTGCAGGTCTGCAGTCTGTCTGTCCATCTGTCTTTCTGCCTGCCTGCCCGCCTGCCTGTCAGTCTGCACGTCAATCCAGCCATCCATGTTGAGGTCCGCCTATATACCTCCCAGCATGATGTTTTTTCCTCCTCTCGGAAAGTGTGTGCATTTCCACGGCTTGTTGGCATGTAGCCCACGTCCCTGCCTGCTCTGGCCCGCGAGGACCCTCACACACACACTCCGACTCTCTCTTTGAAGCCTCCTCTTTGAGTAATACCTGTAGAATGCCAATTCAAAAGCTAGACAAGGCCGACGGCAGATAAAAAACAAAGCATAACATCCACCCAGCCACACACACACACACACACACACACACACACACACACACACACACACCCTCCCTAGTCAAACGGAGTCGTGACCAGCATCCTATAGTCGAGCTGCTGCAGCATTGCCATGGCAGAACATGAAACTGAACACCCGGGTTAAAATAGATTAGCCTCCTAAGTACTCTCTGCTGGGCCACGAGTGAGGCGTGCGAGGTGGTTTTTCAAAGAATGCCAAGGCGCGGGCCGGCGGTTTCTCTGAAATTCATTAACTTACGCAGTGCGACCAGCGCTTCCGGATGTGATATGAGGCCTCTTTATGTGAGATACATCAAGCAGGCTAAGGACGGCGGAGGTGGGGGGGTGGGGGGACAGAAAGTCGACAGATTAAAGCGCACATCTCCACAACACTTTCCTTTGGCCCAATGGCCTGCGCGAAGGTGAGCTAGCGCCTCGCCTGCGGACGTCAGAAGTGAGTCCAAGTTTGCCCCCTGCAATGACATGCTCAATAAGCCCGCACCTCTTTGACGCCGGTGGTCTGTAATCCCCGCACGGCAGCCTACGCGTTGGCCCCGCCGCTAAGCCGCCCCACATTCCAGCTTTCATGTGCGCGCGTGCTAACCGACCGTGCGGCTAACCCTTCACGCTAACCGCGGCTAACGCTCTTGATTATCGAACGGGGGGCTCCTTTGATCCTCCCGGGAGAATTTGCCGTGCGTTGTATCTGCCTCAGATGTCTGTCAGCCAACAGGCTTACGATATCACCCTCCTACACACAGATCTCTCTCGCCCGCTTACCTGGCAGGGAGAGAACCCTTTTGCGCACGCGGGTTACAACGGCACGGCGATAGCCATCGCAACGTCGGGGGAATTAGCGCTGAGGTGGATCAGTGTGGACTCGCGGGCTAATTCTCCGATGGCTGGAACCAAGACGGGAGTCATCTAGAAGCACTGACTCATCGGCTGCTAAGTGGCTGTTTGTGGGGAAACTCACTGCTGTGACGTGTGCAACAGTGCAACTCTCTCTCTCACCATCTATCACTTAGCCAGGGCTCGAGCAGTTGTGCTTCAAGGCCAGAGGGACCCACTGAAAATACCATGCTGCTCCACAGGAATGGAACACAATAGGGGCCCCTATGCACGTGGCCTCTCAGAGTTGCTCTGGGATCAGATTCTGTCCGTCGCCGTTCATCTTCCCGTGAAAGGCTGAACTGATCTGTTTGACTGTGTGTGTGTGTGTGTGTGTGTGTGTGTGTGTGTGTGTGTGTGGTGTGTGTGTGTGTGTGTGTGTGTGTGTGTGTGTGTGTGGCTGTGGAGGCTCTACTCACCGTCGTGGGCTCTTCTCTTCACCATGGCGGAGTGGGATTTGGAGCCTGGCTCTCCGTGTCTGCCGGGCCGGGCCTCGGGCTCTGTGGAACCAGGAATCAGAACCACGCGATTAGAGCCACGCGCTGCATCAGAATGTTGGACCACTTTTGGCCTCTGTGACCATAGTGTGAAGCACACACAAACGATGGAACGCTCACACGATCGCCTCTGAACATCGCAACGGAAGGAAAAACGTTCCTCATTCCGAGGAGCTGTCACCGCGGCGGCCCCAATACCGGCAGCCACATGAAAAAGAATCCAATCTTTTCCGTGCCTTCACAGTGGCAAGCGCACTTCAGCGCACAAACAACAATACGGCATGCTTCCGCACAGAAACAATCCATCAACGTGCGCGCGCACACCCCCCCCCACCCCACACACCCACACACACACACACACACACCCACCCACCCACACTCACACACAGAGACACACAGAAGCTTGCCCAATCCGTCAAACCCCTCGGATCGAAGCGGGCCCAGAGGAGGTGCCACCCGAGGGCGAGGAGAGAGGAGGAGGAACGGCGCCGCATGCAGAGCGGCTCTGGCTGCCGCTGTGCTTTTCCTTCCCCCGGCCGGGCATTAGGGGGCCTCTGCCATGATTTAATCCCCTAATTCATGGGCTCCTTTATTTATGCGCTTGGCGGGGCTTTTTACCAGCCGCTGACGGATCTGTCTCGCGCCGCCGCAATCTCTCTCTCTCTGCCCCCCCCCCTTCCCACCCCCACCCTTTGGACCGGAGGGGCCGAGGGAAAAGCACGGACGATTTATGAGCGGCGGAGAGAGAGACGAGGAGGAAAAGTAAAGGGCGGAGGATGGGTGGAGGGGGGTGTAGAGGTCGAGGGGTCAGGGGAGCGTTTGGACGGTTTAGAACACACAGAGGGTTCCGCTAATGAAGCCAGTCCACCGTTGTCCCCGTCTCCTGTCATGTCCTCTTCACCCCTGCTTCCTGCTCTCCCCTCGTCATCCTCGCCCGGTTATCTCAGCAGGTCATCCCTCCCTTTAGCTCCTTACTGGAAGTCTATCTTATTCCCTCCTTACTTATTCCCTCTCTTGGCCTCCATCTTGCAATCCCCCAAAACATTCAACTCTCTTTTTCATCTCGGCTTTTGTCTCTCTCTCTCCTTTCCCTTCTATTTTTTTCTGTCTGTCTGTCTGTCTGTCTGTCTGTCTGTCTGGTCTCTTTGTCCTCGTCTTTGCCTTTGACATGCTGCCATTTATACCGACAGAGGCACTAGGTCTATCTGAAAATACCAAAGGCGAAAAACTCACTGGCTGTTTACGTTTATTCAAGCTGACAAAACTGGGAACCAACCGCCTGTGTTTTGGACAGGCCGGGGGAAAGGGCATCTCTCCACAACGGACAGCAAATTCAAACTCACAGTTAGTGTCTCTCTCTCTCTCTCTCTCTCTCTCTCTCTCTCTCTCTCTCTCTCTCTCTCTCTCTCTCTCTCTCTCTCTCTCTCTCTCTCTCTCTCTCTCTCTCTCTCTCTCTCTCTCTCTCTCTCTCTCTCTCTCTCTCTCTCTCTCTCTCTCTCTCTCTCTCTCTCTCTCTCTCTCTCTCTCTCTCTCTCTCTCTCTCTCTCTCACCGAGGCGTTTCTCCTCCGTGTGATCCTCCCCCTGTACCTATCAGACGATGCACAGTTGGAGCATCGATTCCGGCCCGCTCTGCTGTGTTATGGCTGTTCTGCTTGTTCTTGGTTTACTGTGCTGCAAATTGATGGTGCACGGTTATAAAAATCCATCCTAGCGGAGAGCACGCTAGCCTGTCTGCCCGGCACTCAGTGTCCATTTCCTCTGGCTCGCTCTCCCTTCGTCTTTCCTCTATTTCTGCCTCCCTTTCCACTTCCCTTAGTTTATTTCTTCTCCTCTCCCCTCCCTCCCTCAATCTCTCCCTCCCTCCCTCCACCTCCATGTCCTCCTCCTGTTGTGAGTGAACAGAATTAGATTACTTAGCCTACATGATTGGACAGGAAGCGTGCTAAATTAACAATACCCTGAACGGCCGTGTGTGCCCATGTGTGAGTGTGCCCGTGTGTGTGTGTGTGTGTGTGTATGTGTGTGTGTGTGTGTGTGTGCGTCTCACCTCGCTGTGCGTAGCTGATTAATGTATGTGCGTGAGACAGTCTAAGGTGCTGTGTTAGCACCAAGCATGCGTCTTCTTCGTGTTTTATCTCTGTCTCTTGCTGTGCAATGTGTGTGTGAGTGTGTGTGTGTTTCCCCTTAGCAGTGTGTGTGTGTGTACATGGGAGTGTACGTCCGTGTTGGTGATCCATCTCGGCGTGCGCCGACCTCTTTGAAGCGGCCAGAGATAGCAGCTCAGCCTGGGTTGGCCTCTCCACGGATAAACACACTCACACACACACACACACACACACACACACACACTCAACACTCGGCTTTGTTGACGACGTGGCCAACAGCCCGTTCCAAACGGGGCCCGGTAAACAATGGGCCCCGAGAGCGCTGTGCCGCCCGCCCGCCGCCCCCGTCGCATTAAAATGAAACGAGATATCTGCCGGGCCGCGCTCCGTTTAATCCGTTTAACGCGCTTCACGCGCCGCGCTAACCCAAAGACCTGTGGCGCTCACCATCTCTGTGGCGTCCTCCCTCTCTCCTCATCCCCGGTCCCTCCTTCTCTCTCTCCGAGCCCCGCATTCTCTCAGGGCCCGGGACGGCAGGCCGCGACGCTCAAATGGGCAGAGAGTGGAGGACGGAGCGAGGAGAGAGGGAGGATGAAGGGATGGAGAGAGAGAGAGAGAGAGAGAGAGGATGGAGGGAGATTGAGAGGATGGGAGGGGTCCGGAGAGGAACGGGAGTTTGGAAAAGGAGGGGCGGTTTTTCCAAGCTCCCGTACTTCTTCTGACCCCTCCCTCCCTCTCTATCTTTCTCCCTCCATCCCTGAGCTTTGATGTTTTCTATGAATGCGGCATATGGTGCCAACCTGGCAACCCGGTGCCAACCTGGCAACACAACTCTGGATCCCTATCAGTAGAGTATATCATTAAGCAAGCATGCTACGTATTTATCCAAACTGGTCTCCATAGCAACCGCTGAGTAAGTATGAAGAATCAAAAAGACAGACTGGGAAAAAATTTCCCAATTTATTGGGCTTAACCCAACGGAGCGACCAGGTACTAAAATGTACAGAGACATACTGGAAACATATTTACAATTACAAACACACACACACACACACACACACACACAAGGAGTGAAAGTCCACAACAAACAAAGTCCTTGAGAAAGGAGACCTTGCACAAGCCTTGCCCCAAATCCCCTCACACAATCTCATTCCTCTGTGTCCTCAACACTAGGCTGCATTAGCAGCTGCTGACTGAGCAAAGGGAACTAGCAAGTCTCACACACACACATGTGCACACATACACATGCGCACACACACACATGTACACACACACATGCGCGCACACACACACACACACACACACACACACACACATACGTGCACGCACTCACATCTCCAGTCCCATCTTCTCACAGTTTCACACTCTACGGGGGGTTTTGCTGAGGATCTGCTGGCTGGTAACGATTCAATAGTGAAGCAGACTTTGGCAATATACCAGGTGTTACTCAGGACTACAATAAAGTGTAGAGGAACGAGAGAGGGAGGGAAAGTGACAGGAAATGAAAAATAGCGCCGCGGTGAACGGAGTACAAACACATAAAAGTGCTTTATTGTTTTCATTCGGTCTCTTCCTGTGCATTTACCCACAGTGGGCACACTTTGTGAAACAGACTGTAAGTGAGTTTGTGCGTGTGTGTGTGTGTGTGTGTGTGTGTGTGTGTGTGTGTGTGTGTGTGTGTGTGTGTTTGTACAGTGCACCGGACCCAGTGAGGAGCTCCGCCGCTCGCCCACTGTCCCCTGTGCGATAGCGAGGTCCGCGCTGTGTGTAATCCCCCCTTTGAATGCCTTCTTCTTGATAATGCCTACAAATCCCACGCTCCCACGCCTGTGGGCCACGGCTGAGCGCTAGCCGGGACGCCATCGCAGGAATACTCATTCCTACCTACTCTCCTGTGAATCGTTGGCAAGCCCTCTCTCTCTCTCTCTCTCTCTCTCTCTCTCTCTCTCTCTCTCTCTCTCTCTCTCTCTCTCTCTCTCTCTCTCTCTCTCTCTCTCTCTCTCTCTCTCTCTCTCTCTCTCTCTCTCTCTCTCTCTCTCTCTCTCTTCCGTGGCAGTGCTTAAGCTTGGCTGCCCTTTCCGGGCGTCTTTCCCAGCCATTAGAGACGGAACGGAGCAGAAAATGAGGAGCGACCGGGGGAGCAGTCCGGGGGAAATGGATCGATGGCTTGTTTGGCTGTGGGGCCGGCTGGAAGGGTGAAGTGAAGGGAGGGGGGTGGGGGACACAGAGGGTTAGCGTTGGCTCCACACTCTGGTCCAATCACAACGCTCGGAGAAGGGCCAGAACTGAGGAGACGTGGGCTCATTGGCTGAAAGGTAGTTAGGTAGGTATGTGTGTGTGTGTGTGTGGGGGGGGGGGGTATGGTGCCATTTCGAAAGCAAACACCATGCGCTCATCTCGCTTGGAATATTCATTTAAGCAGGTGCGTGACACCATTTTGAGATCTCCGATGTGAGTCAGTGAGGGCGAGTGTTTGTGTTCTTCCATTACCTTGTGGTGACCGATAGTGTGTCTGTGTGTAAGTGTGCCTGTGAGATTGTGTTAGAGGGGGCCCTATGTTTTCCCTCCGTTCGGTAAATGGGAAACGTTCAAGTAAATGTCAGGACATGGCTGACATTTTAATGGCTACAAGGCAGCCTTTGAAATTGCATATTGCTTCAGTCAGTCAGACCTGGGAGCTCTGGGGGCCCTGGTCAACCTGTGCGTGTGCGTGTGTGTGTGTATGTGCGTGTGCGTGTGCGAGTGCGTGTGCGTGCGTGTGTGTGTGTGTGTGTGTGTGCGTGTGTATGTGTGCGTGTGTGTGCGTGTGTATGTGCGGGCATGTGTGTGTGTGTGTGTTTTGCCTAACATCCCTTCAAAACGTTAGACCTACGCCATATCACCTTCAAAACACCCACGGTCTCCCTATCCACCATCGACACTGCTACCAAACGGCACGCTACCAACTATAAGTGGCAGGGCCAGGAGCGGTCTGTGTGACACGCTGCAGCTGATCTGGAAACAGCCTGTGGAGAAACATCCTCAATCATTCCTATCTACTCTCGCTGCCAGGCCTGTCCTGGAGTCTGCCTCCCCGCTACAGCTACGCAGTCCTACCCGATCAGAAATCAGCTTTGAGGCCGGATCAGACAGCAGCCTGC
>JAPMUY010000897.1:0-12500 GCA_026901105.3 Galaxias olidus
TGCTCCCTAAGCCTTTTAATGTTTCTGTGGTCTAACTAACTTAACCAGCTTTAATGCTCCCTAAGCCTTTTAATGTTTCTGTGGTCTAACTAACTTAACCAGCTTTAATGCTCCCTAAGCCTTTAAACGTTTCTGTGGTCTAACTAACTTATCCAGCTTTAAAGCTGCCTAAGGCTTTTCTGTGGTCTAACTAACCTGCTTTATTGCTCCTTAAGCCTTTTAATGTTTCTGTGGTCTAACTAACTTAACCAGCTTTAATGCTCCTTAAGCCCTTCAATGTTTCTGTGGTCTAACTAACTGATCCACCTTTAATGCTCCCTAGCCCTTTCTGTGGTCTATGTTGGTGATGGAGCTCCACCACGAACCAGTCCATCTTTCCTTCACCGCTTCCTCACTCTGTGGGGCAACGATCTCCTTCAGCACTTAGCAAATCAGCAGCTACTTAATGTCGCTTTCACCACACGCACACACACACACACACGCACACACCTACAAACAGCCCCACACACACACCCCACACACACACCTTAACACACGCACACACACACACACACACACACACACACACACACACACACACTTAAACACAAACCAAACACACACACACACACACACACAAACACACACACACACACAAACACACACACAAACTCTCACGCACACACACACACACACACACACACACACACACACACACACTTATTCACACACACACACACACACACACACACACACACACACACCTACAAACAGCCCCACACACACACCCCACACACACACCTTAACACACACACACACACACACACACACACGCACACACACACACACACACACACACACGCACAAAGACACTTGTACACACACACACACACACACACACACACACACACAGTGAGTTAGTGGTGGGGATTTCTGAGCGTCTCAGGCCCCAATGCTCCATTAATAATAAACAGTGAGGACGGACTGAGACACAAGCCTTTACCTCCATCGCTCCCTCTTTTATTCTCTCCCTCCCTCCTTCCATCGTTTACCTCCTTCCCTCCATCCATTCCTTCATCCCTCCTTCCCTCCCTCCATCCATCCCTCCATCACTTCATCCCTCCCCCCTCTTTCCCTTCCTCCCTTTCCCTCACTCTCTCACTCCTTCACTCCATTCCATCCCTCCATCCCTCCCTCCCAACATACATATATATAGCACATAATTATTTAAACGTTATTTCCTTATTTGTTTCCTACCATCCATCAACTCAAGGTAAATCTGTCTGTCCCTGAGCTTGTGCTCAACATCCTAAAGTTCCAGTCCCATACTTACACTTAGAAAGGGGTTTTTCATCTAGGTGTGTCCCATCCATCTCCTCCAGGTCGGGGGGCAGATCAGCGATACCTGGCCCAGCGAGGCTCACCCAGAGTGGGGTCTGGCAGTGAGAGATGAGGCTTGTCTCTCTGGGTGATGGATGATCCCCCATCTATTTACTGTCTGTCTAAAAGGGCTACTAGCGCCTTGGTTTATAGAGAGATGCTCAAGGAGAGACCAGGGCTGTGCTGTGATCACAACACACACACACACACACACACACACACACACACACACACACACACACACACACACACACACACACACACACACACACACACACACACACACACACACTCACACACACACACTCACACTCACACTCACACACACACACCGACACACACATATGTTTTTAACAAAGCTGTGATCCATACGTACGTGTACATGGCAGTGTGCTCTATGTCTGTGGGCTAACAGGAAGCTCAGGGAGAGAAGAATACACCAAAGTAAATACCACAAAAACAAACATACATTATAGTTTGTTTTTGTTGGATTACATGATACACAGTTTATATAGTATTTACAGTACAGTACCAGTCAAACGTTTGGACAAACTTTCTCATTGAAGTGAATGACGTTTGACTGGTACTGTACTGTATATTAAAGACCCGAGGGATCAGCATTTGTATGATGCTTCGGGGAGTGAGTACTTTAAATGAGTACCACGAACAATTACAACACTGTTCTCATACTCCAATGGAGAATCAATGCAAACCAACGGGCTCTGATCGATAGGGTGGGAGAGTCAACAGGTCATGGGAAACGTCTCCACTACCAAAACAAGTCCAGCCATCTTTAGGGAGAGACTTGATCGACCTCTATAGCCCAGGATGGATTCATTCCCCAGTGGACATGCAGCAAGAATCACAGTAATTACTGCTGTGCCAGTGTGCTGCCTATTCCATCGTCTCATCTCTGTAGTTTTCTATCTCTTTCTTTCTTTCTTTCTTTCTTTATAAGTCTTCTCTGTCTCTCGTTCTCTCACTCTTAGTGTTTATCTGCCTCTCTTTCTCTTCTCTCTGTACTCCCCCCCTCTCCCCTTCTCTCTCTCCCTCCCCCCCCCCTTTCTCCCCCCCCCCTCTCTCCATCTTCCCCTGAGGTGGTGTTCTCTTTCCAGTGTGTCACTGATATCCCCAGATTCCTTTGCAGTAGAAGTGTCTTCTTGCCACCCTGACTCCTATACGTAGACCATAATAATTGCCGCGAGGACAAGTGGAGGTCGCCATGACATCCGATAGCGTTACATAACACCCTCACCTAAACATTTCCCTGGAGCAGATTGCGGGTCAGAGACATCGCGCAGAGGACCAGTGTACATTTATTAGATACGGGAATTGAGTCTGCCTTTGCTCGGGGGAATTAGCTAAGATAGCGTTTACAATTATGTGTGTAGGCTATATATTTATTCGACTGGAATATCACTGTTTAGATATGTATCATTGTTATTATCTGTATGTATGCTTATTAGGCTGAGATATTTCTCTGAACACTAATACAAGATTATGTAGGCCTACATTTTTATTAGGCTAGAGTCGTAACTGTAAAGACAATTATAAGATAACGTATATTTTTATTGGACTGGAAATATTACGTTAATAGCCTTCAATGACATTCTTACCATACATTCAGTATATCTTAATAAGGCCGTTACATCAACCTGATCAGATGAACTATAGACAGTCTATAGTGTAAAAAACATTAAAAGATTATACATACGACACCACATTATGAAAACAATGCACTTTGAAAATAGACCAAGTTGTAACTTTTTTTCGCGTTGTCACGAAGACAGCAGGGCGTTGCCATGGCGGGATGTTGAGTGCTCTAATGCATCGGCCTGCCGAGGAGAACCAAGTGCCCCTTCGGTGATGTAACCCACATTAGCGGCTCTGCTGCACTCCACAGCATATAGACCTGGAAGAAGCAATCGTTTAAATGCATGGAGCGTTTGATTAAAACACAACGAACGTGCCAGGGAGGGCGGGGTTTACGGTGTCATGTGTTTTCAGATCGTATAACAACTGTAAATCGAATCAATTCTAAAAAGTCATATGTTTTTGATAATGGGGTGATTTGACCCAAGTCGTATACTTTGATATCCTCGTTTGAAAAAAAACAACTTTTTTATATTGAATATTGAGACTTCAAGAGGACTGATCTGATTTTTTCATTCTCCGATAGACATTACAATGTGTAAACTGTAGAAAGGTATTGATCATTTGTTAATAAAAAAGCATGCCTATAGTGGCTTTAGTAGCTAGCTTCTAACTATAGCCTATGTTTGTGCCTTCAGTAACAAGCTGCTGCTACTAACTATATTTGTTAAGGTCTTCAGTAGCTAGCTACACAGTATATTTGCTAAGGCCTTCAGTAGCTACCCACTCAGTATATTTGTTAAGGTCTTCAGTTCCTATAGCTACTCACTATATTTGTTAAGGTTTTCAGTGGCCTAACCATATTTGTTAAGGCTTAGCAACTAACTCTTTATGTTTGGGCCTTCAGTATCTAGCTGCAACTATTGGTTTGGGCATCTTTTTAACTACTCGTAGGCCTACATTTTCTGGCCTTCACTAGCAAGCTGAATTTGTTTGGGCCTCTAACCAATGTTACTGAAATGTTGTTGAGCCTTCAGTATCTAGCTCCTAATTTGTTTACACCCTGTTTGTAAGTTGTGGTATATTTTTGAGTTTACGTACTAACTATTTGGTTGGGTCCACAGTAGGTAGCGGCTAACAAAACATTTTCGGGTCTGTTGGGGTATATCTTTCAGCCTGCAGTAGCTGCTATGTCTTTTTCTCTTGACCTGTTTGTAACTAGTGTATATTTTTAGGGGACCTTCGATAGCTAGCCGCTAAAGCTACTATAGCCTGCACTGTGGGGGAGATGGATGATCTGTGCTGCCCACACAGAAGCGGCTGCTGATAGATCCCATAGTGTGTGTGTGTGTGTGTGTGTGTGCATCTGTGTTGGATACGCAGCATCCCCACTGCTCCTGCAGAGTCCTTCAACTCTTCACCTCAGCTTCCAATCTTGTTCTGAAGGACGAGTTCCCACACACACACTCTCTCTTTCTCTCTCTCTCTCTCTCACACACACTCACAGACACACACACACACACACTCACAGACACAGCAAATGGAGCTTTTTCCCACAAGCACCCCTGTGGAGCTTTCTCAGTCCCCAGGTAGCAGACTAATGGCAAAATCTGTGGTGTGTGTGTGTGTGTGTGTGTGTGTGTGTGTGTGTGTGTGTGTGTGTGTGTGTGTGTGTGTGTGTGTGAGTGTGTGGGTGAGTGTGCTTGCAGTATGTGTTAATAATCCTAAACAACATGAACTGATTTCTCTTACTAGCGTTCACACACAAGAACACACAAACAAACAGAAATACACTCACAAACACACACTAGTGACTTTCATAGATGACAGGTTTATGTGTCCCAAGGAACTACTGAGTTGAGAGAGCGGGAGAGCGAGAGAGAAAGAGAGGGAGAGAAAGATAGAGAGAGTATGAGAGAAAGACAGAGAGAGAGAGAAAGAGACAGAGAGAGAGGGTTCATACTTTTGGTCCATATATATATATAACCTGCGTCTGTATGAAGACAGCAAAAAAGTTCTCTAACGTTAGCCAAGCAGTTTTGTCTGCTGTATGAATGTATTTGATATATTTGTAGTGTTTATCTGGATCCTGAGTGGTGCCGCCATAACGGATCTCTCCACGGGTCAGCCCCGTTCACTGTGTGCTGTGATGAGTCATCAGGGCACCGGGACCTACCTCTCTCTCTCTCTCTGTCTCTCTCTCTCTCTCGCGCGCTCTCTCTCTCTCTCTCTATCTATCTATCGCTTAGTCTCTCTCTCTCACTCTCTCTCTCTCTCACTCTCTTTCTCTCTCTCTCTGTCTCTCTCTCTATGCCTCTCTCTCTATCTCTATGTCTCTCTCTCTGTGTCTGTCTCTCTCTCTTAGTATGACTATCTCTCTCTCTCTCTCTCTCTCTCTCTCTCTCTCTCTCTCTCTCTCTCTCTCTCTCTCTCTCTCTCTCTCTCTCTCTCTCTCTCTCTGTGTCTCCCTCTCTGCTGCCCACACTGGCTCTCTACAACACATCGTGATATCCTCAGGCTGATATAGTAACCTTTAGTCCTACATGAAGCACATGTGTGTATGTGTGTGTGTGTGTGTCTGTGTGTGTTTTCGTTAGTGTATATCTGTGCGTGCATGTATGTGAGAGAGAGAGAGAGAGAGAGAGAGAGAGAGAGAGAGAGAGAGAGAGAGAGAGAGAGAGAGAGAGAGAGAGAGAGAGAGAGAGAGAGAGGTGAGCATATCAAGTGTGTGTGATTTGAAAGGATATAGTGAGAGATTATGTGTTTGTGTTAATCTATGTGATGGACAGATTGAGATAGAGAAAGTGACCACGTGTTTTTCTGCCACACATTCAATGTCTCTTTCTCCCCAATCTATCCCTCTCTCTTTTTCTTTCCTCTCTCAGACTCTCTCCTTCTCTCTCTCTCTCTCCTTCTCTCCGTTGGATTGCACAGTGCTTGATGGTGACTCGGGCCGAGTGTGTGTGTGTGTGTGTGTGTGTGTGTGTGTGTGTGTGTGTGTGTGTGTGTGTGTGTGTGTGTGTGTGTGTGTGTGTGTGTGTGTGTGTGTGTGTGTGTGTGTGTGTGTGTGTGTGTGTGTGTGTGTGTGTGTGTGTGTGTGTGTGTGTGTGTGTGTGTGTGTGTGTGTGTGGTGTATTCGTCCCCCACTGAACGGGACGGGACGGTGTCAAGGTGAAATAAGGATTGACAGCTGGGGGTTTTAGACGGTACCAACCATCTGGGTACACACACACACACACACACACACACACACACACGCACACACACACACACAGAGAGAGAGAGACACGCTCAGAGACACACACACTGAAAGAAACACAGACACACACACACACGCGCACGCGCGCGCGCACACAGGGGTGATAGGGAAGGGCAGTCTTGGGTAAATCAATTACAGGGTTCAATGTGAGTCTGTGGGCAGTAAGATGAGGGGCGCCATAGCGATATCCAGGCAACAAGCTCTGATTAGCCAGAGAGTGCCCCTAACTCAGTGTTCTGGACAGGCAAGGCACAGGGGTCCTGAAGGGGGATAGGGGAAAGAGCAGACGTAGAATTACATCAAATAGAATATGCTTGTGTTCTCCATGAAGTTGTGCTGAAGCAGAGGCTGTGACCAATAGAGTGGAATAGAATGCACTATAGTGCTGTTCTGGAACCAGAATGTTTGGTAACACAGATTGAGCAGCTTTTGTTATTATATAAAATGAAATGTAACGTGGTAAAGCGCTGGTAAATAAAGTAATATGTTTATATTTACCTCAATGGGACTCAAATGGGACTTAAACAAATAACCAAATGCATCAAATAAAACCCACTGGTGAGTAGGTTCTATATTGTGTATTTCTACGGTGTGGGCACAGATGGCCTTGTGTGATTGGCCGAGCAGACAGTTGAGGAAGACGGGCTGTCCTCGTTAACGGCAGGGACAAACAAACTGCTTTAGATTTAATGAGGCCTCTCTGAGGCTTATCAAGGCCACCAGCTAGCAGCTACAGCTCTCTCTCTCTCTCCCTCTCTTTCTCTTTTAATCTCCCTCTCTTTCTCTCTTTCTCTTTTATCTCCCTCCCTCTCTTTCTCTCTCTCTCGCTCTGTCTCTTTCTCTCACTCTCTCTCTTTTTCTCTCTCTCTCTCCCTCTCTCTCTCCCTCCCTCTCTTTCTCTCTCTCCCCTCTCTCTCTTTTACGCTCTCTCCCTCTCTTTCTCTTTCTCTCACTCTCTCTCTTTTTCTCTCTCTCTCTCGCTCTATATCCCCCTCCCTCTCTGTCTCTTTCTCTCTCTCTCTCTCTCTCCTCTCTCTCCCTCGCTCTCTATCTCCCTCTCTTTTTCTCTCTCCCTCTCTTCATCCTCTCCTCACTCCAAATCTCGCTCTCTTTCTCTTTCTTTCTTTCTTTGTCTCTTTTTGTCTGTTTTTTCTTCTTTCTTTTCTAGTTTCTTTTGTTACATTTAGACAATAAGCCACATTAGGAAAGCACTCCCTCACTAACACTCCTACCGAATACACACACACACTGCATACACACACGCACTGCATACACACACACACACACACACACACACACACACACATTGCTTATACACACACTGCACGCGCTGCATACACACACACGCACACACACACACACACTCACACACATATTGCTTATACACACACTGCACGCGCTGCATACACACGCACACACACTGCGTACACACACACTCTATACACACACAGACACACTGACATGCACATGCACACACAGACACTCACACTCACATGCACACACATATACACACACACACACACTCTTTCTTTCACACGCACACACACACACACACACACACACACACATACAGTGCTATTGTTGCCTTGATTGCTTTCCATTGTGGATGAACAAAATGACTCAAACACCCAAACACACACACATACACACACACACACACACACCCACACACACGCACACACTCTTTTGTAATGTAATCAGGTGGTTATCATTGAGCTGGGAAACCGTAATGTAGCAGTCGCCAGTAAAAAGACTGGCAGACAGACACAGTGACAAACACACACACACACACACACACACACACACACACACACACACACACACACACACACACACACACACACACACACACACACACACACACACACACACACACACTGGCCAGCTGTGAGTATGTAGTCTAATTGACATTGATGCATATTTGAACAGGGAGAGTTTCTGCAATAATAAAATCTTCAGAATTGAATTAGCTGCTGCTGCCTTGACCAAATGGGTTCTGTATGACTCTTTAGTGAAAGATGAGAGTGGAGTGTGTGTGTGTGTGTGTGTGTGTGTGTGTGTGTGTGTGTGTGTGTGTGTGTGTGTGTGTGTGTGTGTGTGTGTGTGTGTGTGTGTGTGTGTGTGTGTGTGTGTGTGTGTGTGTGTGTTTGGGTGTTTGGGTGTTTGAGTCATTTTGTTTATCCACATTGGAAAGCAATCAAGGCAACAATAGCACTGTATGTGTGTGTGTGTGTGTGTGTGTGTGTGTGTGTGTGTGTGTGTGTGTGTGTGTGTGTGTGTGTGTGGTTTGTGTGTTGTGTATATGTGTGTGTGGGGTCTGTGTGTGTTTGTGTGTGTGTGTGTGTGTGTGTGTGTGTGTGTGTGTGTGTGTGAATTTGTTTGTACGTGTGTGTCTGTGTGTGTGTGTGTGTGTGTGTGTGTGTGGTGTTTTTATATGTGTGTTTATGTGTGGTGTGTGTCTTGCTTTTGTGTGTGTTTTGTGTGTTTTTTGTGTGTAGTGTGTTTGTAGGTGTTGTGGGTAGTGTGTGTGTGTGTGTGTGTGTGTGTGTGTGTGTGTGTGTGTGTGTGTGATGTTTGTATATGTGTGTTTATGTGTGGTGTATGTGTGTGTGTGTGTGTGTGTGTGTGTGTGTGTGTGTGTGTGTGTGTGTGTGTGTGAGTGTGTGAGTGTAAGTGTGTGGTGCGGTGTGTACGTGTCACCATTATGCTTGATGTTGTTTTTCATAACCTCGGTTGCTGAAGGCCATTTGTCACTAGAGGCCCTGCACCTCATATATTTACCTGCCGGATTACCAGCACTCCAATAGCACGTTCAAACACACACACACACACACACACACACACACACACACACACACACACACACACACACACACACACACACACACACTCACGCACTTCAATCCCCCTAGATAAACACTCATGCTATCATCCGCTAGCACACTTATACTCTTACAAAACACACACACATGCTAGCAAACACATGCAAAACAGGACAAGCATTATCATATTGTTCAGTCAACACAAGCAGCTGGTATCTGAACAGCAGTTTACCCAGAACCATTACCTACTCCCTGTCTCATTCTTTCTTACTGTTGATATCGCCCCCCTCTCTCTCTTTCTCTTTTTGGTGTGTGTGTGTGTGTGTGTGTGTGTGTGTGTGTGTGTGTGTGTGTGTGTGTGTGTGTGTGTGTGTGTGTATGTGTGTGTGTGTGTGTGTGTGTGTGTGTGCGTGCGTGTGTGTGTGTGTGTGTGTGTGTGTGTTGTGTTTAAAGGTTTGCGAAAATGGGGCAAGGTTTCTGGAAATGTATTTTAGCAATTGTGAAAAACTGTAAAAACGCTCTATGCAATACGGAGCTGTTGGTGGTCCTGAAATTCATTGCCTTGTTACTGTTTGCTCGCGGTGGTGATGAAACGGCTTACTGTACTGACATTCAAGGACCTTTCTCAACTTGAGACTAATCATAGATTTCCCACATTTACAGCATCTGTAAATTATGGAGGCATTATTTTGATACCGGAAGCCCAATTGATTAGTTCGCTAACTGCATCTTGGAAACTTAGAGGTATTGATGAGCCGTGATGTGTGTGTGCAGTGAGGATGTTTGTGTTTTGTTTTTTATCCTCACAGAATTGATTAAAGCTACCAAAGCCCAGACTCCAATGGTCAATCCAATTACCGCCGGTGATGGGTATCAAACAAGAGAGCGCCGTAAACTCCTGCATCAATAATCCAGGCATCCAGGAGGAGAATAGCCGGCTAGGATTGCTTCTCTGGTGATAATATGTCGCTGCATCTCAAAGGCCGTTGTGATAAACGGTGCTCTTTGGCCCACCAGCCCCGTCTCAAACACTAAATATCGCGACGGTCCCCAGACTTAAAGATCCGGGCATCGCTCTTGAATGGGAAAGGTCTTTATTTCCTACTAATTAATTTTCAAGTTTAAATACCAAGTACCAAATACTAAGTACTAAATAACAAGCTTAAATACCGTAGGACATTATCATTATTCAAATTGATAAGCTGGATAGTGAAAGTATAAGAAGTATGGTTTAGGATCCGTGATGGCTGTAACCGCTAATATGATGTCTAATTTAACCGTTGACAATTTTGAACAACATATAGCAGCCGAACCATCATCTTATGATCCCAGCTATACACCCTAAATCCAACCGTCAATCTGTTCGTATTAAAGGTGTGTACGGAAACACTCAAGGACCTCAACTTCGCCTTAGTTACCTCAACTCCAATATCTTGAATAAATTTTCACCAATATGATTGGATGATTGGATGTTTGGATGATTGGGTGATTGGATGATTGGATGATTGGGTGATTGGATGATTGGATGATTGGATGATTGGATGATTGGGTGATTGGATGATTGGGTGATTGGGTGATTGGATGATTGGATGATTGGATGATTGGATGCATTAAACACTTAATTTGTTCTTCTTCTATCTTTAAATCGTTTGTAAGTATCGCACTCACTAGTAATATTTCATTCCTAAAGGTCTGGGCGGCCCAGTGTCAAGTCTCCTCCAAAGTAACAGGCTGTGAAAGTGAGACGGTTGCCTTAAGTTTTCCGTTTGGCGCCGTTGTGTTTTAGCCTCTTTGGCGTTCACTCCGCTCTGCCCAGCCGAATGGCTTATGGTTTGTGGTAGCTCTGCTCCCGCCACAGTCTAGTGTTGCCTTTTAGTATGGTGGGTTAAAATACAAAAAGAGAACCGCCTAAGGGCCAAACACCTAAAGGCCAATTGAAAATGGATGAAACCTGCTACAGTATATGCCTCTGTCTACTTGTCAGTCAAGTAATATGGATGGAGTGACTGTTTGCCTGATTGCTCTCTCTCTCTCTCACACACACACACTCTCTCTCTCTCTCTTTCTCTCTCTCTCTCACACACACACTCACACACACACACTCACACACACACACACACACACACACACACACTAACACACTCTGTCTCTATCTCTATCTCTCTCTTTCTCTCTCTCTCTCTCTCTCTCTCACTGACAGGCGTCAAAAATATCACAATAGGAGCGCGAATGAGCAGCTGTTCACGCGCCGGGACACGCAGCTCATCACGTTACATCCTATACTGTACAGCCGCTCGGCTCTCCAAGCGCGGGGATCTGTCCGGTGAAACTTCACTCACGGCACGGAGAGAGTAGAAAGAAAAGACGGCCACAATGCAGAGGAAGAGGAAGGTCGATTACTTTTGACCTACTGTCCCTTTCTCAATCCAACCGACAAACTGGACTGGTTCGACTTGCATGTCTCCGCAAAAAATTACTGGCGCAGGTCACCCTGAAATACTTCAATACCACATGTTGACCTGTACTTTATTTGAGAATGAAATGGGGGAGACGACGGGGATGTTTTGTTGTGCCAGTGTTTTGAGGTGGGTTTTTGCTGTTTGGAAACAACGGTATTTCTGTGTCTTACTAATGTGCTCGCTGTTATTGCCGGTCAAAACGGACAGTTACTGCCCCTCGTCCTGCATTTGTGCCAACGACTCGGGGACCGTTACCTGTGTTGATGGGGACGACAACGTGTTACCGGGCGACATACCGGAATGGGCAACAACTGTAATTGTCAGGGGAAATAATATTTCAACTTTGCCCGAGGGCTTTTTCTCATCCAATGGAACAGAACAGGAGTTGAATACTCTTTCGCTCTCGTATAACAGGATACAGAATATTGAAGCAGACGCTTTCCTTGGGCTCCCCCGTTTACATCTATTGGATTTGAGCCATAACCGGTTGGTGTGTATATCCGCTCGGGCTTTCCACGGTTTGAAAGAGCTGCGCTCCCTCTGCCTGAACAGCTCGCTCACGTCTCCCGCCGTGGCGCAGCTTTCTAGAGCTCTCCTCACGGAAAGTTTAAGCAACCTTCACAGACTAGAGTTAGCGGGAAACCGGCTAAAGGTAATACCTCTGGCAAGAATTGACATTTTTAACCTTCACGCTTTAGTACTGACAAACAACTCTATAGAGAACATCGGGAGAGAAAATGTATCCAGATTGTTTGCTCAAAAACGCCTACGAGTTCATTTGTCTCTGAACCCGTTTAGGTGTAATTGTGAATTGGAGGGGTTTTACTTTTGGCTAAAGAACTCTTCGCAGTGCCCGGACGCCGCGCGACTACTATGCGCCGAACCCGAGACTAGAAGGGGGCTGCCCCTGGAGAGGCTGCGCGCGGAGGATGTGGATTGTATGAACGAGAACCTCGAGGCGGTCTCTTACGTCTTTCTCGGTATTGTGTTGGCGCTAATTGGTGTTGT
>JAPMUY010000897.1:15000-16492 GCA_026901105.3 Galaxias olidus
GATCGCTGCCTGTTAGTCTATCTCTATACCTCTCTACGTACGTCCTATTAAATTCGCGTCGCTAAACAATTAATCATGTAATTCCGTCCATTAGGAAAGCGAGACGATCCCCGAGACAAGTTATATCAGAGTGAGTCATCGGGAGCTGCACCACGATCACTTAGCCGGTTTCTGACCCGGACTGAATAATGTAAGTGGATTCGCCTGTGGTCTCTCTGGTCTAGACACAACAAGGCCAGCCAATACAGGTGGACTTACCGTCCCATTTATTTTGACATTTTATTTAAATTTGATCAACACAAAATTTGTCATCATATATATAGTGCAGCATATTGTATCCAAGATTACACGTACACACACACATGCACATACACATGTGCACCACACACACCCACACACACACACACACACACACACACACACACACACACACACACACACACACACACACACACACACACACACATAAAACAGGGGTTTAAATCTGGTCGTTTTACTTGCTGATGGGTGATGACATGGTCGGTTGACCCAAAGACAAGGATCTCATCAAGTGTGAACTGCACGTCACGTTACTGACTGCAAACCGATTTAAGTCACACAGCCATGTAGCTGCACTGTTACTTACATGGGAGGTCTCAAACTAAAGAAACCGAACGTACACACAGTAGCATGGGTTTGGTTGACGCCTCTTCCGTTTTGTTTTGATAAGCATTTCTAGAACTGGCACGGGGTTACGTAACCGTGGTGACCGGACTGATGTGAGTTGATGTTTCTGTCAGTCGGGCGTTGAGAACGCTGCCACTCTGTGTCACAGTTCAACCATGACACATATTTAACTTGACAGACAGACACACACACACACACACACACACACACACACACACACACACACACACACACACACACACACACACACACACAAAGACATCCTCTACCTAGACATACTACAAGAGCTTGAGTGATGAAACGGATTCCCCACTAATGCACTAATGTTAGGACCTCCATGTCTTTGGGAAGGGGGAGAAAGAAAGAGGGTGAAAAAGGGAGGGAACGAAAGGAGTAGAAAAGAGATAAAGCAGAGGAGACCTCAGTAGACAGGAAGTGGGAAAATGAAAGCAGAAAGAAAGAAAAAACAGAGAGGATGAAAACATTCAGGTTTGTATTGTAGTGTGCTGGGACTATGCTACGTGACATTCAGCTATTTAGTACAGCTAACAGTATACGACAGGATTGGAGTGCTACCACACACACACACACACACACACACACACACGCACACGCACACGCACACGCACACGCACACACACACACCTACACAACTACACCCAGACACACATACATACACACACAGACACATCTACACAACTACGCCCAGATGAACATGAACACACACACAAACACACACATACACATATGTATACACACACACACATTCACAGATACACGCCTACACACACACACACACATACACTCATACTGGCTACAGTAGGAC
>JAPMUY010000898.1:0-7500 GCA_026901105.3 Galaxias olidus
CACTTATATTAAAACAACATAAAAAATAAAAAAATCCACTCCGATGGAAGACATTGCTTTTCTACTGCCTCGTTCACAATTGAATGGATATGGAATTTGAGCTATTAATTGTAGGAGTCCGTCGCGTGTCAGTTTTGTGATGGATATGGGGGACCCCTGGATCTTGGCCGCTGATAAGGGCCCCAATGACATTCCACCGGGTCTGCGCCCCTTCTGCCCCGACTGCCACCCTCAAAGACATCTCCTCGACCTCTGTCTCTGTGCTGATGTATTCGTTTTTGATCTCTCTTTATCAGGAAGAGGTTTTAAATTCCTGCCAGTCGCGAGGGAGCTATACTACAGGTTTATCACACAGTGACACTTGAAATGCAACATAACCACTGTGCGCGCATTGACACCCAAGAGCAAATTCAGGCCTACAACATTTTTTTAAAACTAAAATACGCAAATTAGCCTGTAGAAAGACATAACAAAATAATATGTACGGATAGGAATTAACAAAATAATTAAAATGTTGCTGCATTGCCAACAATATATAGCCCATATAAGAAAACAACTCTTCGCTGCCCCTTTGAACATTTGTATTTTATGTAATATGTGAATGCGAACGTAATATATATCTGAACATAAATTAGCCTAATAGAAACGATGTTTGATGTTTTTGGCAATAACTAGACATGCTGGAGGAAATCCCCGGTGAAGGACGTGAATGCGTTAACTGCGGCTCCATCTCCACTCCGCTTTGGCGACGGGATGGCACCGGACACTACCTGTGCAACGCCTGCGGCCTCTACCACAAGATGAACGGTATCAACAGGCCCCTCATTAAACCTCAAAAACGTCTGGTAAGTTAAATAAAAGTAAATATAAACGGATTTAGCCTTTTATTTGAAGGCAATGTGCAATTTAGAAAACACCAAGACATGGCCTATAGAACTTGTTTTGTCGTAAAGATTTACTGTCGTCGTTTATGGTCAGATTGTTAGCGATGCAGAGACAGTGTGTGAGCTCCTTAGCAAGAACGTCAAGGGAGAAATAACTAGAAGGGGCCTTGGGATGGGGGAGGATTGGGGGAGGGTTGGGGAGGGGGTACACTGCTGTGTCTTTCCCATGCAGGAACTAACCTCTCGGGCGCAGCTGTTCCAGGGTTGCCCAATAACACAATCTCCTCCACCAAGCCGCTCTGTTCTCTGTTTGTCCTTCAGCGACCTTGCCCTTGAAACGGGTTGTTTTTAGACCACAGGCTCTTCAACAACGTGACTAACTACTGTGTTGTGTTTCTGGAGTGAAATCTCTTAGCATAACATGCGCATGGTGAGAGACACAGCGCGTTCCACTAATAATTAGTGAGCTGGAGTCAGTTTTTCATTTTGTACAGCTACAGTACATGGCAAAAAAATATATGAACTGCTATGGGGCCAGGTCTCTTTAAGTGCGTCAAATAATGCTCATTACACACACACACACACACACACACACACACACACACACACACACACACACACACACACACACATGATATCCCCTCCGCAAACACACACACACACACACACACACACACAGAGAAAAACACACACCAACACCCCTAGCACATGAACATCCATACAACTGTGTTGTCTAACTTTCCCTCTGCCTCTCTCTTACTTCATCTCTTTCGCTCTCTCTTCCTCTCTCTCCCTCCATCCCCCTCTCCATCTCTGTCTCTCTTCGTCTTCCCTTCCCCCTCTCCCTCTCTCCCCCTCCAGCAGACCACCTCTCGTCGTGCGGGTCTTTGCTGCACCAACTGCCACACCAGCACCACCACGCTATGGAGACGCAACGCGGAGGGCGAGCCCGTCTGCAACGCCTGTGGACTCTATATGAAGCTGCACGGGGTAGGTCACACGCTCTTTATTGAACCTTTATTTAACCAGGCAAGTCCATTCAGAACATGTTCTCATTTACAAAGACGGCCTGGCCAAGAGGCAAGCAAGCACACAGCAATGAAAACAAAAGCAACACTCATATGGTCTGCAATCAAGGGTCGATCTTCAAGGGGATTTGTTTGCTGCCAAAAAAAAATATATATATAATATATATATATATATATATATATATATATATATATATATATATATATATATATATATATATATATATATATATATATATATATATATATATATATATATATATATATGTAAAATAAATGAAAAAACGATGTCCGAATGAGTTCACCATTATATTATATTCAGAACATTATATCACCTAAATTGTCCAATTTGTCAGATTAGGTGAAAATCGTAATTCCCTTTATACTGGTAGAGTCACTGATCCATTAGTATGTCCTATAGTGTTATTTTTCCCTGTCCACTTTGGCCTCCATGTTTAACCCTGCGCTAGCCTTGCGGCTGGCAGCCCAGCGCCTCCTTATTTGCCCAGGGTACGATCTCTCCAAGGACACGAGTCCATTGTTCTCAGAATGCTGGAGGGGGAGAAGTGTGTTAAGGTCATGTCGGTTTGTCATGGCACCGCAGGCCCAACGTCTTGGGCAGGAGCGCTGACCTGGGATCAGACTCGGCCCTCAGGGTCGTGATGACTGAGTTACGGGAGCGGATCTTAAAAGTTTTTGTTCCAGGATCAGGACTCTTTTATCTGAGGGGTAGGCGAGAGATTGAGTATCTCTATAGTGGCCTTGTGTATCTGGAGATGTTTATGATGTGTTTCTTCTCCTCCTCCTCCTCTCCCTTGTTCCCCTCCTTCTCCTCCTCCTCCACATGCTCCCTCCAGGTGGCCAGACCTCTCGCCATGAAGAAAGAAAGCATTCAGACC
Source organism: Galaxias olidus (assembly GCA_026901105.3). Lineage (NCBI taxonomy): Eukaryota > Metazoa > Chordata > Actinopteri > Galaxiiformes > Galaxiidae > Galaxias > Galaxias olidus. The sequence goes on from JAPMUY010000898.1 coordinate 2,812, forward strand.
AGGAAACGCAAGCCCAAGATGCCCAAGAATAAAACCTCCACAGGTATATAAAGAAACAGGAAGTGGAGGGGAGGGAGAACGTCTGAAAGGGAACTGATTGCATTATTTATATCACCATTCATACTGCCGTCCCAGCGATCACTTCCTGTTTCCCTCCAGTCAAACTGTAGGAAATAAATAACACATTCAGCAGACCTGTTTTAGAAACGTCACTAACGTAGCCACGGTTTTCTCTCTCTCCCTCCCTGCCTGGCTCTCACCCTCCCTGCCCGCCTGCCTGCCTGCCTGCCTCCCTCCCTCCCTGCCTGCCCGCCCGCCTGCTGCTCCATCTTTAGGAGGCTCTAAGACTGCTGACGTGGGCTCCCCGTCCTCCCTATCAGTGTCGGAGCATGCCTCCACCATCAAGAGTGAACCCAGCCTGGCTCCCTCTCCGTACGCTGGACAGACTGTGGCCTCAGTCACTCAGGTAAGACCACCCTCTTCTTCCTCCTCTTCTTTGCCCTCGCTGCACAACATTTAAAGCATCTTAAAGAGGAAAGGCTTGTGGGCTTGTTCAATTCTTGCACTGCATCTTTATTGTTATTAAGCAACCCTCTCTTTCTTCTTCTTGCATTTCTCTATTTCTCTCTCTCTGTATCTTCGTAGACTTCCTCCCAGTTGAACAGCACAGTGTCGGGACATGTGGACATTAAATACGAGGACTACCCTTACACCCCGTCCTCCATCGCCCCACAGAACTCCTGGTGCGCGCTGTCTCAGGCGTGAGGAGACCCACTCCACCGCATCCCCTATGTGGAGAGTCCTCCTGGTCACCTGGCATCACCTGGTTACCTGGCATCACCTGGTCACATGACTCACCTGCTCACCTGGCATCACCTGCTCACCTGGCATAACCTGTCATCACCTGCTCACCTGCCATAACCTGGTCACCTGGCATAACCTGGCATCACCTGCTCACCTGGCATCACCTGCTCACCTGACATCACCTGGTCACCAGGCATCATCTGGTCACATGACCATCACCTGGTTACCTGGCATCACTTGTTCACCTGACATCACCTTGTCACCTGACATCACCTTGTCACTTGGCATCCCCTGTGGCTAGTCCACCTGGTTACCTGGTATCACATGGTCACATGACTCACCTGCTCACCTGACATCACCTGGTCACCTGCATTACCTGGTCACATGACTCACCTGGTCACCTGGCATCACCTGGTCACCTGACCTCACCTGGCCACATCCCTTCACCTTGTCACCTTGTGAATTTACCTGGTCACCTGGGTTCAAGGTACACTTGGTCGTGTGGAACTTTACTCACTAACTTTCCATTAAACCTCTAAGACTGTTCACTTTGTGAGCAACAGGTGGTGAGCTACACCCCAAGCTCCCCGGTGCACAGGTAAACCATGACCGAACACTGACCGGCCCGGTCACACCAGCCCTGATGTGACAGACCACCGGACCGAGCCCAGCGGCACACTGACTTTGAACGCGTACTACCTATAACCGACTTTCTGTTTCAGAGATTCAAAAGATTTCAAGGCAATCATGAAGGAATCTTGTGAAATAATAATGTTTTTATGGACGATTCTGCATAGCCATCGTTTATTTCATTTTCAGTTTGTTTTTCAACATTGTGGTAATTTGTTGTTTTACGGATATCACTCTGCGTCACAGTTTTACGTGATGCTTTTAAGAGGTAATTCTATAAACTATTGGACACGATATCTTCAGAGTGTCATGAGAATGGCTGGATGGAGGGGCCGACCTTTTTTACGATCCCTGAAGACGTCTCATTACTCCTGCGTAGATGATTAACTTTTATAGATACATTATTTATGTTGAGATAAGGACCGTTATAAGTCGGGGACACTTAAGCCATCCAGACATAATTCACAGTTATGTTCCTCTTTGAAAACGTGTAGTATGTTTTAAAACAACCTGTAAACTTTGAGACCAGGATTTTATTATGATTGCTGTTTAAACCATGGCATGCAAAGTGTATGAGTTACATCTTTTGGCGATGGATCTCATCACTTTGTAATCCAAATTTGGCTTTTTGTTTTAGGGGGTCTGAAAACATTACAAGATCTATTGTTTAAAGGTTCTTCATTGTATCTGGGGGAAAATGCAAAAGTGCAATGAGTTAGATTTCAAATTAAAGAAAAGGAAAAATACATTTATTGTAATTATTCTGAACATGTTAATCTAATATTAATGTCTGTTTTTATTGATATGCATTAAATTTATCGTTATTTTTGTTGCCTGTAATTCCAGTGTTTCCAAGGATTTGGAGCGTATATATAATACAACCCAAATTCTCAGTTTCATTGATTTTTTTTTTCCAATGCTCTTTGAAATCTGTTTAGTTTAATAAACTGATTAATTATTTATGTTGAGTTTAATTTTGCCTATTTCAGTAACAACATATATGGCAAAAAGATAACGTCACCTTGTAAAAAATTTGTTTTTTCGCTTGTGGACCTTGGGTTTGTATTTTCCCTGACAGCCAGTCCATTCGGGTTAAACAACACAGTGATAACTGCGTCTGAGGAGGTGATATATGCTTACCCTGGCTAAGGCTTGTCTGTGCATGTGACTATGTGTGTGCGTTACGAGAGGAGGAGGAGGTGGAGAAGGAGGAAGAGGAGAAGGATGACCAGGAGAAAGAGCTGCAGGCGGACCAGGAAAAGGAGCAGGCGGAGGAGGATAAGGAGCAGAACGATGAGGAGGAGGATAAAGAGGGCGTGCGCCCTCTTTCTTTGCAGTGGTTGCTCAAGTGCTGCACTAACTGTCCAAAGGTTGCACTCCAACTCAGCTTTATGGCTGATCCTGGACCAGTCTGGATCTGGCTGGATCGGGCTGAGTCGGGCTGGGTTGAGCTGAGTTGTGCTGGGTCATGCTGGGTCGGGCTGGATCAGGCTGGGTCATGCTGGGTTGAGCTGGCTCAGGCTGGGTCGTGCTGGGTCGGGCTGGATCAGGCTGGGTCGTGCTGGGTCTTGCAGGGTCGTGCTGGGTCGGGCGGGTCCCTCGTGCCAGCCTGGCACTAGAGAGGAGCAGGGAGGAGAGGAGGGAAACCTTGACGTGTCAGCATCAAACCTCCGTCTCATTTTTTTTACGGCCCAGTGTGGCGACACAGCGTCTCCGCCAGCGCCCTCCTTTATGACGGGGGGGGGGGGGGTTCTGCTACCTTATCTCCCAGCCTGTGAGTGCTGTTACTGGGAGGGGGGAGGGGGTATTATGGTGGGGGAGGGGGGTATTTGGGGGAGATGCGTAAATGATCCACTATACTATATGGTATGAAGCAGGAGGCATTGGTTAAAGGGACGTCGCCTGGTGTAAGACACTGTGACTCCATGTTCCCTCTGGACACCTTAGTGCTACACGAAGACGCCAGATGTCAAACCAAACATTTAATACCGATTAGATCCATTCTGACTGACTTTATGCCCCTACAATTAACAGACACACACACACACACACACTGGTTTAATCTATTTCAAACAGTGTACCTGTTGTCTTTGTGCTGCTATTACAGTTTTTTTCAATTGCTAACAAGCATTGGTCAATACTGAAACTACTTTTTCAAAACTCTTCACACAGTCTGCATTACGAACATGCATCTCAGCTAAACAGTTCATCTCACCTTCAAAACTCTTTCTCGCCAACAAAACACATCATGCATGTCTCGAAATGAGCTCATTCATACACAACACTGGCAACAATTCTCACTCAGGAAGCAAACACTGTCACTCTTAGAACACTGAACTACAAAATACCAACAACAAAGAGCATTACATAAAAGACATTTTATCTTTAAAGTCTGAATGATTTTTTTTCAGATAAATCAGTATTTTATTATAGAACAAAATCTTTGCACTTTATTGAGTGTACTAAATTATTGTATATTGAATCAAGAATGAATCAGCAATGCAGCAATTTGCTTCTGTTCCGTTAATGTTTTCTATATCTTTGCATAGTGATTTACAATACTTCATGTATAAAATATTCACTCCCTCTCTTCTGCATCTGGCCAAATGTTTTCATCAACATCACATCATGTGTCTTCTCTGGCAATGCACCATGGGAAGAATCTTTTAGAATGTCTGATCCAACCCTGTGAATAATTGTGGCCCTTATCTCATCAGAGACCACAGTTCTTGGTCTTGCTCTTCTTCCTCTTCTCTCTCACCCTGCCACTCTTCTCTCTCCACCAACCTGTCCTCTTTGTTCCATATTTCCAAAAAAGCCATTCAGAAGCCATCCCCTTTTATCTGCTTGCTATGAGCAATGAGGCCAAACAAAGGTCACCTGGGTAGGTTGTCAGCTGTAAACTGCACTCAGCTGTGTTTGGAATTATTATTATTTAATTTTATTGTCAATATTTTGATATTATTTTCTATAGATTTCAATTTGGCTGCAGCAGAAATGGACAATTTTTTTTTCATCATTCTGTTTTGATTGTGTTTTTAACTGTTCTGAACAAAGTGTGTTAGCATTTGAAAAATGTGCTGCAAAAGTATAGTGTTTTGTAGTTTGTGGACTCAGACTGAGAAAGGAGTTCATGAATTTTGATGACTGTGGTCACTGAATGCATTTTGTGTGAAAGCAATGAAAAGTGATTCACAGTTTGCTCCACATAGACTTCTGTTTCACTGACTGTGTGAAGAGTTTTGACAATGTGAC
>JAPMUY010000898.1:15000-17500 GCA_026901105.3 Galaxias olidus
CTCTCTCTCTCTCAGGCTATGAGCTGGTCTCTCTCTCTCTCTCTCTCTCTCTCTCTCTCTCTCTCTCTCTCTCTCTCTCTCTCTCTCTCTCTCTCTCTCGGCTCTCTCTCTCTCTCTCTCTCTCTCTCTCTCTCTCTCTCTCTCTTTCTCTCTCTCGGGCTATGAGCTGGTCTCTCTCTCTCTCTCAGGATATGAGCTGGTCTCTCTCTCTCTCTCGGGCTATGAGCTGGTCTCTCTGTCTCTCTCTCTCTCTCTCTCTCTCGGGCTATGAGCTGGTCTCTCTATCTCTCCCTCTCTCTCTCTCTCTCTCTCTCTCTCGGGCTATGAGCTGTCTCTCTCTCTCTCTCTCTCTCTCTCAGGCTATGAGCTGGTCTCTCTCTCTCTCTCTCTCGGGCTATGAGCTGGGCTCTCTCTCTCTCTCTCTCTCTCTCTCTCGGGCTATGAGCTGGTCTCTCTCTCTCTCTCTCTCTCGGGCTATGAGCTGGTCTGGACCCGCGCGGTTGTTGTATCTGCCTCTGATGGACGTCCCGTGTCTGATGTCATGGCCGCTGCGTCTGCCCCGTGCACCACGCATGCCACTAAATAAATAACCATCACCACCGCCCTCGTAAAGACCCAGCCTGGAATCTCCTCTCATTCTTCTCCATTATCCCTCCCTCCTTCTCTCTCTCCCCCCCTCTCCGTCTCCCTGCTGTCCTATGACCTGCTATACTAAGTACACACACGTAGGATCCCCTCCGTCTCCTCGTTGCCTTCATCTACGTTTGATTTATGCCCCAAGTCGGACCGTCAGTGGCTCTTCTCCTTACCAGACATCCCCCCTCCCCCCTTTTCTCGCAATCTTTCTCTCTCACTCTCTAATTCTCACCGACACTATTCTGTTCAGTGTGAGTTCATTTCTCTTCCCTCCCCCTCTCCTTCTCTTTCTCACTCTGATGTTCTTTCTCTTTTCTCCCCTCTCTCTCCCTCTCTGTCTGTCTTGTCGTAGTGTTGTACCTGGGAGTGCACTCTGGATAACCCTGGAGATCTGGCTGCACCCTGCTCCCTGCATACAGATGCACCCTATTTATTTCACCATGAAGAATGCTGCTGCAGACACGAGAGAGAGAGAGAGAGAGAGAGAGGAGGGGCGACAAGGAGAAAGAGAATAAAAGGAGGGAAGGAGACTGAATTATCCAGACAGATCCAAAGAGAGACAGGGAAAGACAGAACCCCCCTTCCTCCTCCTACTCCTCCTCCTCTCTCTCTCTCTATCTCTCTCTTTTTCTTTTTCTCTCCTTCAGATGTACAGATCCAGTGCCAGGTCCTCCCCCTCTCCTCCTCTGAACTGCATCTCTAATCATGATTTGTTTGATTAGCCAGCAGAGAGTCCACGGAGTGTTTCATGTCCTTTTTTCCCTCTCCGCCTTTCCTTTTTTTCCCTTCTTCTTCTTCTTCTTCTTCTTCTTTTCCTTCCCGCTCATCCTTCTTTTTTCCCTAGGAGCACTCTTCGTCTTCCACGTGAGAGCAAGAGTTCAGAGGAGTGTTCATGTTCTAGGCCTCCAATACACCAGCTCTGTCGGCCATGGTTTGAGTAGATCACACAATTCCTTTCAACACAACAAAACCCTGTCGGCCATTTTGTGGTGTTGCTTTTTTGCCCCCCGTCAATCAAAGCCACCACATAGATTAACTAAAGCGGTGGTTGGCGTTGCTACGGTTACAGGCTAAACCACCGGAGGACTTGCAGTCCGTTCTACCTGGTTTAGCTCTGTTGTTGAAGCGCCGGTACTAGCTCGTTAGGCGACTGATCGCAAACTGAAAACGTAAATGGAGTTTGACTTTGTTTCAAAGACCAGGAGAACTGTCCCCCATTTAGGCTGACTGGTACTGTTTCACTTCACAGACACAGACACGTATTCACTCACACACACACACCCACCCACACACACACACACACACACACACACACACACTCACACACACACATCCATTCCCTCTGACCCCCCCCCCCCCTTTCCTCCCCACATTTCAAGGGATGCCACACGAGACAAAAGGCTGATTGGGGCATTCTTGTGATACGTCAGTTAAACACACAGAGATATTTCCCACAGGTATTTACAGCTTGACCACAGGCCCCAGTGAGAGTCATAACTGATCCAGAACCAGTGACACACAGATATCTCCCAGGCACAGCATAACCACAGAGAGTTCCAGAACTGATCCAGAACCAGCAACACTAAGATATCTCCCAGGCTCAGCTTAACCACAGAGAGAGACCCAGAACTGATTCAGAACCAGCGACACACTAAGATATCTCTCCCAGGTTTTACCCGCTTAACCACAGAGAGAGAGACCCAGAACTGATCCAGAACCAGCGACACACGGATATCTCTCCCAGGTATTTACAGCTTAACCGCAGGCCACAGTGAGAGTCAGAACTGATCCAGAACCAGCGACACACAGATATCTCCCACAGGTATTTGCAGCTTAACCACAGACGAAAGCGACTTTAAGAACA
>JAPMUY010000898.1:22500-37500 GCA_026901105.3 Galaxias olidus
TTTTCCCCCTCTCTTTTTCCTCATCCCTCTCTCATCCCTCCCTCGCTCCTCCTCTCCTTAGTCCTCCACTGTGTTCGTACTCATGTCATTTTTCAGTTGGCGGCGGCTGCCCTCCTTTATCAGCCTGTGAAGAGGGTAAGAAAACAAGGCAGCTGGGATCCTCTCCACTTCGTGTGCTGTAATTGCCTAATTGCTTTTTTTTCTCTCTCTCTCTCTCTCCCTATCGAGGGCTCTGCTTTCTGTCAGCCGGACAGGAGCCCGCATAAACATCACCCAGCTATTCCCACACATCTCCCTCAATGTCAGCCCCAAGGGCGTCATCGTCGCTGCCCATTGGCCGAGGCCAGAGGACCGGGGTCCACTGCTCATTGGCTGGCCCGAAGGATGAATGACCTTGCTGACAGCCAATGAGGGCCACGGCGAGGTGAGAAGGGGGAGGGCATTTCTTGCTGTGTGTTCAAAGACGCCAGGAAGAGGGTCAACTTGGCTCGTATATAAGAGCTGGATTAATTGTGCAGCGATGCTTATACATGTGCTCTCCGTTATCCTGTTATAAAGAAAACCTTTTGTAGGCGGAGATTCAAGTCTCTGGTTCAGCTGCTCTTGGGCGACTTACCATTCTGTAAACCGTCTTTGAAAACTTTTATCAGCGCCATTTTAGATTCAAACCGATTTTACAGGAGAGACCAGGATGGAAACAGTGCATTAAAATGTAGATTTTGAGTGACGTTTAAACGTAACCCTAAAGGCTCTTATGTACTTCAAGCGAATGCAAACTTTTCCTGTTCACTTGGTTCTATTTCGCTTGTTCGCCGAGGCTGTGACGGTATACTTGCTCGCTACTGATTTGAGTTTGCGGTTGCTTATACCCCAATTCAGCAGGGGGAACCAAACGTTACGGATCGCAACAAAACATTACGAGTGGTTACGAGTTCTAAAAGTGTTCTTATTTTTTTTACTTCTTTAGTTAAGCTGCTCTCAAAAGTATTTATAGTTTAAGATAAAATTCCAAACTTTTCAAAATAAGTTCCGCTGTGACCAAAACGAACAGTAAATGCTATACCCGGAAACCAAACGTAGCCATCCAAAGCTTTCGTCAGCGCAGGGTACCACCCACCATATACTTGGATCAATCACATAGGATGTTCGCCGCTGTTCGCGTTTGTCGCGTTCCTTGAGCTTGAAAAAATGGGCTGTGCAGTTCCAGGCGCACGAACAACCAAAGCGACGTCGCTTTGCTGATTTTTGTTCGCCTACCCTCGGCGAAAGCAAACTATTTCACTTTCGCTTGACGCATACTGGAGCCTTCACCCTAATCTCCGACCCCGAGATCCATCTAAAACCCTAACCCTAGGAGTGTGAGAGGGGAAACGTGGCACGAGAAGCAGGTTATGCCAGATCCATCTAAAGACTGAGATTGAGAGTGACAAGCCTTGAATGTTTATCTACAAAAATGAGATCGTCAAACATGATAGAGGCACCTACCACTCTCTTCCTCATTTCTCAGATCTTATCTTTTTTTGTGAAAGCTGTTACAGTAATGTCTGGTTATGCTAGAATAAGGGAGGGAGTTGAAGGAACAGTTGTTGCAGGGGAAAGAAAGAGAAAGGGTTTTAAATCAATAATAACAGTAAGAGAGCAACAATCTGGAACCCATCTTCAAACAGCCGAAGGACTGGGAAGGATCCAAAGAGGAGTCTCTCTGTCTACACCATCCACCCTGTCTCTCTCTCTCCCTCTCTCTGTCTACACCATCCACCCTCTCTCTCTCTCTCTGTCTACACTATCCACCCTGTCTCTCTCTCTCTCTCCTCTCTCTCTGTCTACACCCATCCACCCTCCTCTCTCTCTCTCCCTCTCTCTGTCTACACCATCCACCCTCTCTCTCTCTCCCACTCTCTGTCTACACCATCCACCCTCTCTCTCTCTCTCCTCTCTCTCTGTCTACACCATCTCTCTCTCTCTCTCTCTCTCTGTCTACCATCCACCCTGTCTCTCTCTCTCCCTCTCCCTGTCTCTCTCTCTCCCTCTCTCTGTCTACACCATCCACCCTCTCTCTCTCTCTCCCTCTCTCTGTCTACACCATCCACCCTCTCTCTCTCTCTCCCTCTCTCTGTCTACACCATCCACCCTCTCTCTCTCTCTCTCCCTCTCTCTGTCTACACCATCCACCCTGTCTCTCTCTCTCCCTCTCTCTGTCTACACCATCCACCCTGTCTCTCTCTCTCCCTCTCTCTGTCCCTCTCTCTCTCTCTCCCTCTCTCTCTACACATCCACCCTGTCTCTCTCTCTCTCTCTCTGTCTCTCTCTCTCTCCTCTCTCTGTCTACACCATCCACCCTGTCTCTCTCCCTCTCTCACTCTCTCTGTCTCTCTCTCTCTGTCTACACCATCCACCCTGTCTCTCTCTCTCTCTGTTTCTCTCTATCTACACCCTGTGGCTGTCTCTCTCTCTCTCTGTGGCTCTGTCTCTCTCTCTCTGTCTACACCCTGGGTCTGTCTCTCTCTCTCTCTCTCTCTCTCTGTCTACACCATCCACTCGCTCTCTCTCTCTGTCTGACTCTCTCTCTCTCTCCATCTCTATTACCTCCAATGAAGACAGATGTGGACACAGTGCACACTCACCAGCCATGAACTCAGCACCCCTCTGACCTTGCAGGAGAAGTGTGTGTGTGTGTGTGTGTGTGTGTGTGTGTGTGTGTGTGTGTGTGTGTGTGTGTGTGTGTGTGTGTTTGTGCTCATACCTACACAAGAGTGCAAAGAAGAAGACGAGGTGTCCAGGAAGAGAACAGAAATAGCATCCTCCAAATGAAACCCAAAGCAGCTAATGCACCCCAGTGCCTGTTCCTTAGTGTACCAGTCACAGCAACACAGACAACAGCAGCACCAACAGCAACACCGACAACAGCAACACCAACAAGTAGTATCGTATTATTATACTTATCAGAAAGGACAGTAATCAGTTTGACTTTTTGATGAAATAGAAAGGCGTTTTACAGTTTGAAAGCGAACAGAATGAAAGTGGTGAAAGGAGTGGAAAGAGCTCGCTCTGCCAGGAGCAGGAAGTATCACACCACAGGTCACACGCCACGTCACACAACCCAACATGTTTTACTGTTTAAATCACACAAACGGGTACACAACCCGGCATGTTGTACTGTTCAAACCACACAAACAGCTACACAAACCAACAACCGCACTGAAGTGACACTAGCTGAAGAGAGAGCGTCAGTTAAAACTAGCTAAAGAGAGAGTAACTCCTACTGTAGTGATACCAGCTAAAGAGAGGATAACAGCCCCACTGAAGGGACACTAGCAGATGGAGAGAGTATCAGAGCCCTTATGAAGAAGGGACACTAGCAGATGGAGAGAGTATCAGAGCCCTAATGAAGAAGGGACACTAGCAGATGGAGAGAGTATCAGAGCCCTAATGAAGAAGGGACACTAGCAGATGGAGAGAGTATCAGAGCCCCACTGAAGAAGGGACACTAGCAGATGGAGAGAGTATCAGAGCCCTAATGAAGAAGGGACACTAGCAGATGGAGAGAGTATCAGAGCCCCACTGAAGAAGGGACACTAGCCAAAGAGAGAGCGTGTAAGAGCGACACTTCCCTAAAGGTAAACACGCCTTAAGGACTGAGGAGGGTAGAAGAGGAGGGGGAATCTAACACTGGAGGTCACAGACTGAAGAGGAGGGGTCTCTAACACTGGAGGTCACAGACTGAAGAGGAGGGGGAAGCTAACACTGGAGGTCACAGACTGAAGAGGAGGGGGAAGCTAACACTGGAGGTCACAGACTGAAGAGGAGGGGGTCTCTAACACTGGAGGTCACAGACTGAAGAGGAGGGGGAAGCTAACACTGGAGGTCACAGACTGAAGAGGAGTTCTCTGGGAAGCTAACACTGGAGGTCACAGACTGAAGAGGAGGAGGTCTCTAACACTGGAGGTCACAGACTGAAGAGGAGGGGGAAGCTAACACTGGAGGTCACAGACTGAAGAGGAGGGGGAAGCTAACACTGGAGGTCTCAGATTGAAGAGGAGGGGGTCTCTAACACTGGAGGTCACAGACTGAAGAGGAGGGGGTCTCTAACACTGGAGGTCACAGACTGAAGAGGAGGGTATCTCTGGTCTCTAACACTGGAGGTCACAGACTGAAGAGGAGGGGGTCTCTAACACTGGAGGTCACAGACTGAAGAGGAGGAGGTCTCTAACACTGGAGGTCACAGATTGAAGAGGAGGGGGTCTCTAACACTGGAGGTCACAGACTGAAGAGGAGGGGGAAGCTAACACTGGAGGTCACAGACTGAAGAGGAGGGGGAAGCTAACACTGGAGGTCACAGACTGAAGAGGAGGAGGTCTCTAACACTGGAGGTCACAGACTGAAGAGGAGGGGGTCTCTAACACTGGAGGTCACAGACTGAAGAGGAGGGGGTCTCTGACACTGGAGGTCACAGACTGAAGAGGAGGGGGAAGCTAACACTGGAGGTCACAGACTGAAGAGGAGGGGGAAGCTAACACTGGAGGTCACAGACTGAAGAGGAGGAGGTCTCTAACACTGGAGGTCACAGACTGAATAGTAGGGGGTCTCTAACACTGGAGGTCACAGATTGAAGAGGAGGGGGAAGCTAACACTGGAGGTCACAGACTGAAGAGGAGGGGGTCTCTAACACTGGAGGTCACAGACTGAAGAGGAGGGGGACGCTAACACTGGAGGTCACAGACTGAAGAGGAGGAGGAAGCTAACACTGGAGGTCACAGACTGAAGAGGAGGGGGTCTCTAACACTGGAGGTCACAGACTGAAGAGGAGGGGGAAGCTAACACTGGAGGTCACAGATTGAAGAGGAGGGGGTCTCTATCACTGGAGGTCACAGACTGAAGAGGAGGGGGTCTCTAACACTGGAGGTCACAGACTGAAGAGGAGGGGGTCTCTAACACTGGAGGTCACAGACTGAAGAGGAGGGGGTCTCTAACACTGGAGGTCACAGACTGAAGAGGAGGGGGTCTCTAACACTGGAGGTCACAGACTGAAGAGGAGGGGGTCTCTAACACTGGAGGTCACAGACTGAAGAAGAGGAGGGGGTCCCTACACTGGAGGTCACAGAGTGAAGAAGAGGAGGGGGTCCCTACACTGGAGGTCACAGACTGAAGAGGCCTCGGCACACTTACTCTCATCGGGGGACTCCCGTGTAGCATGCAGCTCCTGAATCACAGGGGCTTTCCTTTGTGTGGGAGTGTGTTTAGTGTACACACAAACAGATACACACACACACACACACATGCCCGCGTTCGTTTGACGGATGGGGGGAATGTTCGCCTTCCTTATGTTGTTGACGTCTTTCCTTTTCCTCGCTCCCTCTCTTTAATTTTGCTCGGTGTGTCTCGTTCACTCTCTCTCTCTCTCTCACTCATCGATACCGACTGTGTGGAACGCGCATTATATCATAGGTTACTTCTGTCTTTTAAAGCCATTTTTGTCCAATTAAATTCTTTTTCTCTCTCTCTCTCTCTCTCTCTCTTTCCCCCTCTCTTCTTACCACTCTCTTTCTCTCTCATCAACACCTACTGTGCAGAATGCTCAGTACCTCATAGATTATTTCTGTCCCCTCTGCCCCCCTCTGTTTCGGCACTGGTAGGAGCGGTAGTATTTATCCTATCTCTGGGGTTGTTTGACGTCCCAGGTTTATTCATCACGCTGGGTGGCCTTGGCTCCACTGCACAGCCTCTGTTACAGAGCCGGTGGAGGTTCACACTGCGGACCTGAACCGAGCCGTACTGAGCTGCTCTGATCCAATGGGTTTCCCTGGTGTGAGAACAGGCAGCCTCTTTGGGTCGGTTTGGTTCAGTCTATGAGTGCAGATTGTCACAGCGGTGTTTTCTGGCTTAGACTGTCCTGTCCCAGTGTCTGTTATAGTCTCCAGGCAAGAAGTAAAAGAGCTTGTCTTAGAAATAAACTCATGGGACACTTGAGGTGTAGGAACAGTGCTTTGCTTGTTATACTGGATGTGAAGCTGGTTACATTGCTTTAGTTTAACCAACTCTTTTCTTGTTGTCTGAGCAGGTGACTTTGGTCCCTAAATTGGACCTGATGTCAGTTGAGGCAATAACAGTAAAGAATGTTGTTTTGGAGCCTCCATCGCCCCCTAGTGGCCAGATGGGGTAACAGTCAAACTCTTATTGTCTTTGAAAGACATTGCTGTTGTCCTTTTCTGCATAATAAACATATCATATCACATAGAAATTATGTCTCTTTATACACACAGAGACATACAAAATATAGCAAGGAAAACACTGAGAATATTTATGTGTAAGATATATAAATACAGTATATATACAAATACAATGAAGAAGTATCCCCCATCAGTCAGATCAGAGAGAGGCGAGCGTCTGTCACCTTGTCCAAGTAGGAGTTCTCTACCTGCAGCGTTACCTGGACTACCCCGTGTTTACTAGGTAAACATGGGCACGGCTCCAAAGGGGCGAGAGAGCCTACGTTACGGAGCGCTCCACCTCTCTCTCTCTCTCTCTCTCTCTCTCTCTCTCTCTCTCTCTCTCTCTCTCTCTCTCTCTCTCTCTCTCTCTCTCTCTCTCTCTCTCTCTCTGTCTGACCTTTGTGTTGCACGCCCACGCTGTGTCTGGGTCCAGCCTGCCTTATCAGAAGGTCAACAAACTCAACCCGGGACAGAGAGAGAGAGAGAGAGAGAGAGAGAGAGAGAGAGAGAGAGAGAGAGAGAGAGAGAGAGAGAGAGAGAGAGAGAGAGAGAGAGAGAGAGAGAGAGAGAGAGAGAGAGAGAGAGAGAGAGAGAGAGAGAGAGAGAGAGAGAGAGAGAGAGAGAGAGAGAGAGAGAGAGAGAGAGAGAGAGAGAGAGAGAGAGAGAGAGAGAGAGAGAGAGAGAGAGAGAGAGAGAGAGAGAGAGAGAGAGAGAGAGAGAGAGAGAGAGAGAGAGAGAGAGAGAGAGAGGCTGAGAGGCTGAGAGGGCAACCTGGCAGGCAAGCAAGCTGGGAGGCCGAGAGGCAGGGAGACTGGGAAGCTGGGAGGCAGGCTGAATGGGAGACTGGGAGACTGGGAAGCGAGGAGGCGGAGAGGCAGGCATGCTGGCAAGTTGCCCCCTTTGGATGAGGTCACTGGTTAAAGTTCCAAGGGTGGTACAGAGGGAGGGCAGTTTATTTACCACCCAGTCGGTATTCCAGAATCCTTCTAATAGCTTTAGTCCTAGCTATTCTTGTTGCTTCAATTAGCTCAACTCTTTTCTAAACTTGGAAGTGATTTGTCGATGCAATAAATTCCGTTTATTCCCATACACAGTGAAAGTGTATATATGCCTCTTGGTTAAATGTGTTTACATTGCGTATGCTTTATTTTATTTTCCATAGGACCAAGGGACATATAACACCATTCTAGAAGCAATCCCCACTTAGAAATCAAAAATAATAACCTTGTGTGCACGCAGTTTTAAAAGGTTCTGGGGAGAGTCAATGGAGTGAGATTTCAGATCCCCAATGTCCACCTTGACACGTTCTGCAGCGCTAAATCAGCACTAACCCTAACAGGTGGTGATTTACACACGGAGACCATACAAATTCGATGACGTAGCCTCCTTTGTACAGTAGTGGAAGTGGCGCATACGCTTTCACAGACTTTTACTGTTAGTTTCTGCTGCTGACCCGATCGGCCATGTTTTTCCAGCCCTTGGCGCTTCATGCGGAGGGTGTTGCATAAACATTTACGCAGCAATATTTTTTAAAGGCTGGCGGGGGTGTCTTGTAAATCTGCCTCCTGCTTTCATGTCTTATCTAGATGGCATTCTCTCTCTGTGTGTGTGTGTGTGTGTGTGTGTGCGTGTTGGTGCGACTGTCTGTGGTACATCATATTTTGATCCTCATCAGCTTAAAGCAGGAAGACGTTTTGTAATATTTATAGAATCCATTTCAACTTTACAAAATACCATAAAAAAATACTCAAAATAAAATTGTAATCTAAAAGCAAATAAAACGGGATTAATAGTTTTTATGTGCAAATAACCGATTCAATTAAATAGTGTCACTGCTCTGTGATAAATTAGAGCTTCTTCTATGCAAACAATAGTCGAGAGTGTATTACCAGTGCCTTGTAAAGAGCTCCCCTCCCCTCCTTATCCTAATAGAGATGTAGCCTGTATTAGAGTCGTGGGAGTGCCTGTCACTTTGAGCAGACTTACCACAATGATTTAATCTCTCACGAACACGGAACACACAAAGCACTTGTGTTAGGAAGACTTCTTACCTTGATCTGCTGATTAAAGACCAATTGAGATTTAATATAGTCTCATATTTGGGAGGGTAGTTTATTTTCTTAGAAACCATACATTTATTTTTTTGAAATAGGCTATCCAGTAATAACATCCGTCAAAAATCAAACAATGTATAAAATTCTGTTAGTCTCCATTACCTTCCTAATTTTGTTTCGTTTTCATTATAAATGTGTTAAAGGTGCCCTATTATGCAAATTTTCAGGTTCATACCTTTATTTAGGAGTTCTACTAGAATAGATTTATGTGTTTTAATGTTCAATAAACAATAAACATTTTTCCAAACTGCCTGGGTCTGAAGCACCTCTACTCACCCTCTGTCTGAAACACTCCGTTTTATCTCGTGTCTCTTTAAGGCCCCCCTCCCAACAAGCCCAGTCTGCTCTGATTGGTCAGCTGGCCAAACAAAGGCAATTTGCCTTCGCACTGACGAAAACAGCGTTTTTTCAACATGGGGAAACCACTATCCACAATTCCCGGCCTCCGCTCTGACAGGCTCTGTTTAAGAGCGTGCCAAAAAAGCAGCTAGGTGGACATTATGCAAATGTGTGACTTAGTGATGAAGATAAATTAAGGAAGGAAACGCTGGACTACAAACGAGGCGTTTCAGTCAGTTCAGAAGCAGTGTTTTCTGTGAGAGAGAGAGTAGCTCCCTTTGGCGTGGATTATGGGCTTCGTAACTTTTCAGACCATTTACATGCACAAAAAGCTACAGTATATAACGTACTAAAGGAAAGGGGAAAACCCAAAAAGCATAATGGGTCCCCTTTAATGGTTTTAACAGTAGAGAGAACTACATTTCCCACTTTGTCGAATCGGCTGACGGTCCAAAGACTTGCAGCGATGCCTGACTCCAGTGATATACAGTTCTATGCGTGTTTTAATGGCGTGCCCCCATACAGGTCAAGGTAATGATCATAAATTAAAAGCTGAAGAGAGAACCTTCCCCCTCTAGCAGGACAGCATATGAGGCAGTTCAAATTCCAAGAGGTCACGAACGTTGTAACTTACTTTGTGCGTTTGCTGGACGACTAAGAAGAAGATGAAGAAGAAGAATAAGAAGCGACTGATTGAGTAACAGAGCCTGAACTAGTCATAACATAGCCCGAAGGAGTGAACGATCAAAAGAAAGAGGAAAAAAAAAGAGGGGGAGAAAGTCTGGCTTGGAAAATTGGAAGTTATATATGAACAAGTTTCAACAGACACTGAGTGAGTGAGGGAGTGAGAGAAAAAGACACACACACACACACATACACACACAAAAAGAGCGGAAATTCTGTCCCTGCCATTTCAGAGAGATAATGAGCAAAGGTAATGTCACTGCCGTCAGCTTTGTTGTTGGGACTGTGTGTTTCAGAGAGAACCCCTTGAGACTTCAGGGCTCGCCCCTGTAGAACACACACAGGTTCTCCGATAGGATTGTGTGGTTCCGCTGGTTCTGTTTGCTCATGTGTCACTCACGCTTCTGTTTTCACTCCTACAGAGAACTCCTATCACACTTCTGTCCAAACACACTGCATGCGGAACTTTGTCTGTTTGTCTTTAGATTTTGTTTTTGTTGAAAGGAGAGAGAGCAAATGACATGTTTCATCAAATTTCTAATGTTCCTTTCTTTTTCATACAGTATCTTGTACACCTGAAATGCATTTTATGTATGTACATATATGCAATATTTTTCTAATTAATAATCATACAGAATGTTACAAAGTGCTCATATTGAATAATTTCTCTTTCTTTCTTTCTTTCTTTCTTTCGTTCTTTCTTTCTTTCTTTCTTTCTTTCTTTCTTTCTTTACCTCCCTCCCGCTCTCTCTCTCTCTCTCTCTCTCTCTCTCTCTCTCTCTCTCTCTCTCTCAGAATGTAGTTCATGTTATTAGTCTACAGCCAAGGCCTCAATCCCCCATCCGCCCAGAGGCAAGTCTGAGTTTGGAGGTCAGACTGCACCATCTAGTGGATAGACTACTGCTTAATTATTTCTACATATATTTCAATTGAAACGACATAATGCAAACCATACCACTACCTTGCATTTTCTCTCTGTGCATCTTTGTCAATGAACTTCAGCCAGCTGGACGTTACCAAACATAACTGAGAATTGTAATTGTAGGTCTGAACAATGCCATTTAAAAACACCCCCTGCAATCACCTGTAGTCACCTATAGGCATCCTGCAGTCACCTGTAGTCACCTGTAATCACCTGTAGGCATCCTGTAGGCATCCTGTAATCACCTGTAGGCATCCTGCAGTCAACTGTAGTTACCTGTAGGCATCATGTAGGCCCCCTGTAGTCACCTGTAGTCCCCTGTAGGCATTCTGCAGTCACCTGTAATCCCTTGTAGGAAACCTGTAGTCACCTGTAGTCACCTGTAAGTCTCCTGCGCAGTCAGCTGGAGAGCCAGCTATTAAACAACAGACATCCTGTATGTGAAAATGCCATGCCCTGGATACTACATAGGCATCAAAGAAAATATGCTGGCTAGTTCTTTGAGACTGGAATGAGAAGGGGGAAGATGCTGATGAGGAGGGGAGGAGTGGGAGGAGGAAGAGGATGACGGAGGTGAGTTGAGTCCGGTCCAGCCGGTAATGCGGAATCTACCGTAGAGGAATGAGCAGACTTGGGTCAAAACATTAACAAGGCCAATGTCTTCATAAGGCTATCAAAGTCTCTAAGCGTTTACGTTGGCCGTCAACACACCCTGCAGTGCCGCATGGTAGTCAGTTGACACATTCAGGTAGTACAAATTAAATGCATAGTGTAGCGCAGAGTGTACTATCTACAGGGAGATGTGACTGTGAGTAGAGATTAGGTTATTTGCATTGCGTTTGTAGTATTGTGTTACCAACCTGAACATTACTGGAATGCTGTAGTTCATCCATAGCTATTTATAAAAAAGATTCTGGAACAATATTGGTTGGTGAAAAATCTAGTTTAATCTATGGAATTGAACCGACAACCGAAGTTAAATCTCCCTCTAGGAGGATTCCCAAACAGTACAAAACAAACATGGGATACAAGTTCATGTTAGGGCATCTAGTAATCTGCCTATTTTATAAAGGGGGCATTAAAATAGGACCCAGACATATTCGGGTATTCTGCTGGGTTCATGACAACATGAACACAACCTTGTACTCTCTGTGGAATTAGCTGACCTTCCTGTTAGAGCACTGAATGTTCAAACGGCGTGTCAAATAAATACCTTTTGAGTTTCTCTCTCTCTCTCTCTCTCTCTCTCTCTCTCTCTCTCTCTCTCTCTCTCTCTCTCTCTCTCTCTCTCGTCTCTCGCTCTCTCTCTTTTTCTCTCTTCCTCCCTCTGTCTCTCTTTTTTCTCCTTCTTCTTTTTTTCCTCTAACTCTGAGCCAATTGGATCCGTTCCATCCGGTTATTCAGGATTTCTGCAGGACCGGTTTTTCGAGGTGAAACTTGCCCGGGCGTTGTGTGTTTGTGTTCCCCTGGCGGAAAGCTGCTCCGACCGGTTCTTCCCTGAAGGTGGTGATGAGGGGAAGGGAGGGGCGAGGTGGAGTTATCGCTTATTCCTCTGTTTGCTCCTTCACTCTTTTTCAATCACCTTCTCCTATATCACCCCAGCCATCTCTGTGGAGAAGAGTGAGATCTCTCCGTTCTCCTACCAATACCCCGGGAATCCTACCAGCTTCCGACTGACAGTCGTACAAATCCCTGAGTGGATGAGGTGAGTGAAATCTATGCCTGTAGGCTGTAGGTAGATGGAAAAGGCCATAGGGCTGGGTGTGTGTGTGTGCGTGTTGCGTGGGTCTATTAATCGGGCTGTGGTTTGATGTGTGTATGTGTGTGTGGGTGAGGGTGAGGCTCAGCGAATGGCCTTAAGAAGAGAGGGGTTTCTTCACCAGATTATTGTCAAAGGCCACAGGTCTAGTTTTTCTAGATCTAGGAGATTTAGTCTAACTAATATGCAGACATAGCAGAGTGCCTGACACACTGGTATTGGAAACACACACACACACACACACACACACACACGTAAACGTCCTTCACACGACGATGAGGATTAATCTACTAGTCTTAATGACAGTCCCCACACATGAAAGGTAGACACTGGAATGGGAGCTATATTTTTGGCAAAACTGCCAGAAACCAAACCCCTTGATAGGATATATACCGTTAGCGGATATAGAAATGTTTAATGAAGGCTAGGGGTGCATTTTTAGTGAGGAAGATTTATGAGACTCTAACTGGCTTCTGTCCAAACGATTTCTTCTGACACCGCCTGTGAATGTTTTATGTCAGAGGTAAACACTTTTAATAAAACAGTTTACGAGCAATCTACAAAGAAGCCATAATCACAAAAAATCTCTATGTATATTATTATTCTTATTTCCTCTCAACTTTCCCAGGACACCTCTACTCGTACCCAAACGATCAAAATCCAGCCTATTCCACATTTAAATAGATTATTTCTTAGTAGGACACATTTCTCCGTTACTACTTTTGAGAGGCAGAGTTGCAGTGAAACTTTGTTCGCTGGTGGCCCAACAGTCTTGGCGATGTGTCTTGGCAGGTGATGAAAGTGACAGTTAGTCCCACGAGGGCCTTTCTCAAACATGTTGTGACAGCATCATGGGTTCCCACACTGTGTCGTTCCCGCTCCGCGCGTCGCTAGGCTAACGACTTTGAGGCTAACGTCTGCTAGGCTAACGATTGCTAGGCTAACGATTGCTAGGCTAACGTATAATAGGTTAATGTCTTTTAGGCTTACAACTTCCAGGCCAACGACTACCAGGCTAACGACTGCTAGGCTAACGACTGCTAGGCTAATGTCTACCAGGCTAATGACTGCTTGGCTAATGTCTGCTAGGCTAACGTCTGCCAGGCTAACAGCTACCAGGCTAACGTCTGCCATTCTAACGACTACCAGGCTAACGACTGTCACCACGGTGTCACTGAAAGCCACAGGAACCAGAGAGAGGCTTACGTGTAAATGCCCGCATAAATCACCTACACACACACACACACACACACACACACACACACACACACACACACACAAGACCAACGCATATGTGTTTATTGTATAGACTGTGTGTGTGTGCGTGCATGCGTGCGTGCGTGCATGCGTGTGTGTGTGCATGCGTGTGTGGCGGGTTTCTCCGCTAACAGATTTAGACACAGGTCCCACTGCTTCAGAGTTTGCTGGTGGAATAGGATGCAAACATCTCAAAAGCAGACAGAAAGAGAAAGAGAGAGACAGAGACATAAAGAGAAAGAGGGGAAGAGAGACAGAGACATAAAGAGAAAGCGGGAGAGACATTGAAAGAAAGTGAGAGAAAGAAAGGGTGAGGGATAGAAAGGGAGAGACAGAGAGAGAAAAATAGTAATAAGACTCATGCCTTTCCTGGAAAAGTTACCTGGCGAACGTATCCCAACATGCAGGGGGAATGGTGGAGATCAGCTCCCATCAAAATGCTAACAAGGCTGCAGTGTGTGTGTGTGTATGTGTGTGTGTGTGTGTGTGTGTGTGTGTGTGTTTTCTGTCTCAAGAAAACACACCCACCTGCATTTGCCCGTGCATGAATTTGAGTAATCAAATAATTGGTTCTCCTCCAACACCTCCTTTTCCTGTTCCCCCTCTCTTCCCTTCTCGTCTCTCGTGTAACCGTCAACTACCGCTTCTTCCTTCTAAAAGATTAATTTGACTCAGACCGTTGCCATGACAGCGGGGTCACCTCAATGTCACGTTGGCATTTCACCACATATAGGTTTTCTTTTGATCTGATTGGCCTGGTCATTCTTCGAGAACAGATGAGGAAATGGACTTGTCGTCTCATCTCTCTCTTTCTAGCTGCTTCACACACACACACACACACAAATACATACACACACAATCACACACCATTACACCTAAACATGCCTGAAGTTACAGTATGCTCGCTAACACCACAAACACAGGGTGAACGAGCAGACACAGCCACACACACGCCAACACAACACACACCTACACACACACATACATATATACACACACACACACACATTTGTACACAATTTGAGTCCCTGGGCAGCACAGACGCCTTGAATAACCCGTCAATCCAGTTATAATCATTATATCTCAGCGCTGCATATGTTATCTCCTGTATTTGCACAACAGGGACAGGCAGCCAACCTCTATGTTCACTCTCTGTTTGGGTTTGCCCTCTCTCCCTCTCTCTCTCTCTCTCTCTCTCTCTCTCCCTCTCTCTGTCTCTCTCTCACTCTCTCTCTTTCTCTCTCTCTCACTTTCTCGCTCTCTCTGCGTTATTCTAGAAAGTTCTGGTGGAGTGGTTCCGACCGACTGTACTGGGTTTGGACCAACCGGAGGCGGTGACCATGACGACGGAGAGTTTCAACGAGGCCATCCTCAAACTGAGAGACATCCACGAGCGAGAGGTCGGAGGTGAGTTGGATCGCCCTGCCACGGAGCTCTGTGATCTGTGAGCTCTGTGATCGACTACTTTGGTCAAGAAACATAAAGCATAAAGTATTAGCAACTAAAGGGAAAACTTGATAACACACACACAATAGTAATATTAACATAAATAAGAACAATCACTGTCATCATAATCATCATCATAATCATCGTAATAATCATGATAATATTCATAATAATCATACTGGATTACAAAAATAATAATGATCATTTCTGATATTATTGTTTTACCTACGTCTCACAGTAATGTGCACCTGTGTGTCTCTGTGACACGGT
>JAPMUY010000898.1:42500-67500 GCA_026901105.3 Galaxias olidus
CCACACAGTCTTTATCTCTCTCTCTCTCTCTCTCTCACACTCTCTCTCTCTCACACACTCTCTCTCTCTCTTTCGCTCGCTCTCTCTCTCTCTCTCTCTCTCTCTCTCTCTCTCTCTCTCTCTCTCTCACTCTCTCTCTCTCTCTCTCTCTCTCTCTCTTTCTCACTCGTAACGGTCACACAGTAAACTGACCTAGTCTATACTGTCATACAGACTATCACTGACAGTCACACAGTAAACTGACCTACTGTATCTGTCAACGCACAAGAGCCCTATCACTCGTAACGGTCACACAGTAAATCTGACCTGGAGTCTGTATCTGTCAAGAGCCCTATCACAGTAACAGACACATATTAAATCTGACCTGGAGTCTGCATCTGTAAACATACAAGAGCCATTTCACTCTTACAGACACACATTAAATCTGACCTGGAGTCTGTCCGAATGTTTCCCATTTACAGGTCTCCCTGTCAGCTGATCCAGACCATAAGAGTGCAGAGGAGGAGGAAGATGAGGAAGAGGACAAAGGTGTGTCTGGCATAGGGGGTACCCAGAGCACTGAAAGGAAGAGGAAGAGGACGGAGGACACTGACTCCGAGGGTAGGTGGCTGAGGCGACGAAGAGGGACACACACGGAGGGAGATTTACTCACAAAGCCATTGCGCGATTTGTCAGTGTCACAACTTTCTTTCATTCAAACCTTCATTTCTTTTCACTTCTAAAGGAGATTCCTTACTTACGCAATTACTCACTTACTTGTATTGTGCGTCATTGTGCGGCACACACACACACACACACACACACACACACACACATCGGGCCATCAGGGATGACTGAATGTGTTTGACCCTTCCTGCCGCTCACAGCCCTCCAGCAGGAGAGAAAGGTCACCATCATCGTGGAACCTCAGGAGGGCAGTCCAGGTCACGCTGAGCAAGGATGAGGACACGCCCAGTTGGTAAGTACTGAATACGGACAACACACACACACACACCCACGCGCAAATGCGCAAACGTACGCGTGTGCTTGTAATTTCCACGTGCAGTACAGACACTCTCACATCGTTTCACACATACCAGTCCTTTTTCACAGCTAGTTAGCTACACATACATGCACACACACACACACACACACACACACGTACACACACACACACTCATTCACACACTTACACACACACACACACACACTCACTCACACACTCACTCACTCACACACACCATCAAAACAACACACACATCCACTGATATCTTTTTCTATTTCTGTCTCTACAGTGAATATTGTCAATGTAATCTTTTTGTGCTCAGTCATTCTTGCTGTGTGCTTCATTGGGAGTGAATGTTTAGAATGCCTTTTGTTTCCTTTCTTCCAGACTGTTCACATGACGTGTGAGGATCTTCACACACACAGAAACACACAAGCCGGCCATTCCCATATGAACTATGTTTCTATGTGATCTTCACTCACACAGAAACACACACGTCTCCAAAACGACCATTCCCATATGAACTGTGTGTCTATGTGATCTTCACACATAGAAACACACAAACCGACCATTTCCAGACGAACTATGTCTCTATGTGATCTTCATACACACAGAAATACACACCGTTTCTAGAACCATATGAACTCTGTGTCTGTAAGGCTTACATGGTGGGGGCACCGAGACCATTTATAATAGAATAAGTGAGAATATGAGAATATGATCGCATATTAACTCAAATGGCTGTAGTGTTCTTTGTACCAGTCCATATCTTCCTCTCTTTCTCTCTCTCTCTCTCTCTCTCTCTCTCTCTCTCTCTCTCTCTCTCTCTCTCTCTCTCCTCTCTCTCTCTCTCTCATTTATGTTAATCATCAGTTATTTTTCCCATCGAGGTATGTATTGGTTTGCCTGCCTATATCGGTCACAAAGAATCTCTGCCCTCTGCACTAAAACGAGTCAACAATTTATTTTTATTAAAAAAACATGTTCCTCTTCCTCTTTTGAGAAAGCACATTATTTTGCAAGTCTGAATTTTCCACTCGCATCTACAACGTGTGAAACATGAGTGCAAAGGGGTGGCATTGTCAGTGTGTGTGTGTGTGTGTGTGTGTGTGTGTGTGTGTGTGTGTGTGTGTGTGTGTGTGTGTGTGTGTGTGTGTGTGTGTGTGCGTGTATGTATGTCTGCCTGTCTCAGTGTGTGTGAGTGTGTGCCAGCCTGAGTGTGTTTCTGTGTGTCTGTCTGAGTGTGTGCGAGTGTGTGCCTGCCTGAGTGTGTTTCTGTGTGTATGTGTGTGTGTGTGTGTGTGTGTGTGTGTGTGTGTGTGTGTGTGTGTGTGTGTGTGTGTGTGTGTGTGTGTGTGTGTGTGTGTGTGTGTGTGCGTGTCTGAGTGTATGTGTGTGTGTGAGAATGTGTGATGGAGCTAAATTAGACTAGCAGGGAGGGCTGAATCTAATCCATTCAAAGAGGACGCCATTACAGCAATAAGTTGAATATTACGTAAAAAGCGTTAAGGGGGGAAACCATGTAGGTCTGTTTGTTGGTCGGTTGATTTGTACTTTAGACAGTTAGCCAGAGAGTTGTTCTGATGCTATGACACAGAAAAGGATTCCCTTTTAGGGCATACTACTGTGTAGTGTAACGGTGATGAAGGGGATTTGTTGTCTTATGTGCTGAAGACACACGCTATTGGCCATTACCGCTGTGGGAGCACTGTTTATAGCCAACCAGGAGTCTTACTTTAAGTCTTACTCTTAAACCTGTGAAACGCTGAATGTATAAATGTCTGTAATAAATAAATACCTTCCTGATAATGTAATGCTGTTTGTCATGATTTGAATTC
Organism: Galaxias olidus; assembly: GCA_026901105.3. Lineage (NCBI taxonomy): Eukaryota > Metazoa > Chordata > Actinopteri > Galaxiiformes > Galaxiidae > Galaxias > Galaxias olidus. The sequence goes on from JAPMUY010000898.1 coordinate 45,324, forward strand.
CGTATTGCTAATATCTACTGTGGGAACAAGCCCTTAGTAGATTATGTCATAGATTTGTTTTAAATAGTATGTTGCCTTCTGAAAAAATCTGAAAAAAAACATGATACGTAATATGATGACCCGTGTGGAAAGTCACATGATATGCAGCCCCAGGACATTATGTAAAATGCCTGTAATGTCATAACTAGCAGTGTGAAACAGCACCTGTGGCCGTGTGCTTGTACAGGAAATGGTTGCTCATGCTCTTGCCCCGTTACAGGAAGTGACCTCAGCGTCCCCATGCAATGAACAAAATTATGGGAAACACCGAGGCTCTCAAGTTAGTCACTCGTTTTTATTTTTAGGACGTTTCACTGTCTCTTCTCCCCTGTTCAAAACAACAGTATGCCTTTACAGTTATACAATCTGGCAAAAAAAAAAAGATTTTCATGAATAGCATGCACACTTTAAACATAGAAATATGTAGCTACAAGGACTCATATCACAAAACAAAACGTACGTCTCAATCTTAGCACCTGACCTATACGTTCCACCACGCAAAAACACCCCGGATATCTTTGTCACCAGTGAAACTACAGACATCTTATGGGTGTACCATCACAGAACACAGGGATAGCAGTTGGCTGGTAAATCATTAGCACTATCTCGGGGACTAGTGGAAGGCCATCATTCCCCCATGTAGGCCTACTGGTTTTGCATAGTGATGAGGTCCATAGCAACGGCTTGAAAAGAGAGTGAAAGAGAGAGAGAGAGAGAGAGAGAGAGAGAGAGAGAGAGAGAGAGAGAGAGAGAGAGAAGAGGCTCATTGTCTGCTTTGGCTCATGCTTTAAAAAAATTATTTTAAAAAAAAACAGAAGTGGAACATGGCCCTTTATCCCCGCGGCATGATTTTTTTTCTTCCGTTTTGCCTGTCGCTGCATTTCATCCTTCCTACACTGACCCTCTCTTTCTCTTTCTCTCTCTCTCTCTCTCTCTCTCTCTCTCTCTACACTGACCCGTGTTTACTCCTCCTCGGCCCCTCGTTTGTTTTGTTCCAATCCCTCCTTCTGTTCTCTTGCCCTCCTTTATTCATTCCTCATCCCTTTCTCTTTCTCTGTCTCTCTATCTCTCTCTCTATCTGCCCCTTCTCTCTCTCACTCCCTCTCTCTCTCTCACACACACACTCTCGCTCTCTCCCTTTCTCTCTCTCATTTCTTTTTTCATTCTGTTCGTCTCATCCCTCTCCTCCAGCCAGTGCTTCAGTAGGAAGTTGCTGTCTAATCCCAAAATGTTGATTAAGGATTAGTTGAACAGCAGGAGGATAGCTCTTGCTCTCTCTCTCTCTCTCTCTCTTTCTCTCCCCCTCGCTCATCTTCTCACATTCCCCCATCCTTTCTCACCCTCACCCCCCTTCTCTCTCTATCTCTCTCTTTCTCCTTGTACCCCCCCTCTCTCTCCCTGCTCTCCCCTCCCTCTCTCTCTCTCTTTCTCCCAGCACCCCGCCCTCTCTCTCTCCCCCTGGCCCCCACCCCCTCTCCCTCCCTCTCTATCTCTGATGTGATGATGACCTTGCCTGGCCTGAACCAATCAACTAGCTACGCACGCATCATCTCTCCCTGCTTTCATTAACCTAACTTGGATCATGACAACTCCAAACTTAACACCTCGTCATGTCCCAAATGATCCGACTGGCAGGTTTGTGACACTACCTCCGTGGTGAAATATGACTTGCCTTCAAATCTATCCATCCATGAACCTTACTCATCTGGACACCTGGTGTGGTGGTGCAGCTAGCCAGCGGTAGCCATATTGATTGATTCATCTCTTCTACCCGTCCTACCATCTGCCATTCACGTCTAACCATGCATAACTTCAAGACTCAAAGCTGTGGACTTCTTCTCTGGGCCCGAGAGCCACTTTTTTAGCTGCCTCATAAATCTGAATAATTGTTGTATACAACAGAAGAATATATTAAAAAAAAAAAACATTTTGATACAGCATTGCCTTATTGTTATGCGAGAGAGAGAGAGAGAGAGAGAGAGAGAGAGAGAGAATGTATGCTCGACTACCACCTCCTCCGTCATGCCGGAAGAGACAGACGAGTCGCCCCAGCCCCCTGGAGCGACTGTGACTGGATGCTGCGACAGAATGCCAGTTCCTCATGCAAAGCGGCAACAGCTGCACAGTTCTCTTTAGCTACCGCGTCAGACGAGCGGGAGACCAACTTCCCCGTGAGGCTAACGTGACTGTTAACCATCCGGTGGACACAGCCCGTTTCGATTCACCGGACCTAAGAATTAACGAGATGGAACCTAGCTGAAATATTAAGGAGTGTTAAAAACATCGTACATATCGTTCAACATTTGGAGACAAGACAAATAACTAAACTATTGGGAAAGAAAACGCTTTAAACGAGGTAAGGCGCGTCCTGATCGTCCGAACAGTCCACAGCGGTATTTTACTGACCATTGGTCACACACTTCCTAGTGCAATAGACCTTTAACAAGTTAGTAAGGGAAAGTCCACAAGTTAGGCAAAGTTAGTCCCATATCGTAGTTTTCTTTTGAGCACCAAAGTAAATAAATAAATAACTGAAATATTATGTGGTTTCCCTTTCCCTATATGATTTACGGTTTTTTCCAGACGTATAGAGTTTATGAATTCCTTTTATTGAAAAATCGAACATAAAAATGCGTAACCCGGTATATTAATTGCATTTACACCGGTTTTCAGACTTTTTACATCCGCGTATCCAGCATGAACTTCGAGCCTCCAAAATAGGATGACCCTTTTCGCACATTGGAATACCCCTATCCTTTCCACGATTTATTTTTGTTTTAAATATGAAAACACAAAGACAACGAGTCTGCTCATTTTAGCAGATTATTATTTCGGTTTAAACATTCTTAGGATTCTAATGATAACTCAATGCACAAGCTGCTGTTACAAACCAAACATCCATCATGATGCTGATTTAAAGCTTTTCACTATTCGTTGAATGTAGGCTAACGAATAAGGGTGATCAATGTGGCAAAGTAGGAAAATCGATTGTTTTTTTTTAAAAGGCAAGAATAGGCCTACTGCTCTCTGGGGGGGGTGGGGGGGGGGGATAAGTTATGCAGTTTTTTCAAGTGGACACTGAATCATATTCAAATTAAGCCCGTATATCATATATCAGTGCGTTCAGATTCACGAGATGTGTTACAGTACACTCCTCTTAACTTCTCTAGTGTCCATTGCTCAAATCACACACAGTCCGGTGCTAGAAGTAGACCACCGGAGCTACTTAGTAATTTTTTTAACCCCATCGGCTAACATGCAAACCATCATTGACACTAGGGGCGCCATACCATATATCATTTTTTGTGTGTGCATGTGTGCGTGTGTGGTGGTGGCTTCAGTGACTTTCTTTCAAAACATTTGGCTCTGTAGAAGTGCAGGAAAAATCGAACTAGGCAGGAAAACGTGCCATATCGGTTTTTATACACTCTTGAGCCTTTTCAACAATAGTTTCAGAAGCACTGCCTGAGATTTTAGATTCACTATATAGGCCTCTAATCCAGCCCCCAAAAGAAAGAGGCCACAGAAAGTTCCTCATCTTATTTCAACCTTATTTTGCAACTTCGCAAAGAGTTATTTAAAGATGGATAAAAAAAATTTGGGCTAGACCTTGTGGTTTCTGTTCTGCATTTGTTCCTGATATGGGGTCATTATAGCAGGAGGTTATAACGATTGATTGCATTCCTATATCCATTTCTAGTCAAATGTTTCGTTAAAGATTTAGTTTATCCACGGCAGATTTAGAGTTGATCCACGGCAAAGTTCATGCAGAATGGATTCCTTACTGCAGGTCTCATGTGGTGATCGATCTCATTTTGCAGTCTAACTTAGGCCTACCACTGTTATATCCGAATGCAAAGCGATGGTGGGCACCTGGGGCTACAGCGGTGTGCGAGAGACAAATGTGTGTGTGTGTGTGTGTGTGTGTGTGTGTGTGTGTGAGAGAGAGAGAGAGAGAGAGAGAGAGAGAGAGAGAGAGAGAGAGAGAGAGAGAGAGAGAGAGAGAGAGACAGAGACAGAGACAGAGACAGAGACAGAGACAGAGACAGACAGGCAGACAGAGCTCTGTATCACATGCTATGTGATGCCTGCCACGAGAGTGGTGTTTCCAGCCTCAGGCAGGTGGCAAGCCAAAAAGCCAGAATTACTGTAAACCTCCAACAGACCCAGATTAGATTTGCATCTGACATCGATATGGTAGGTCTAATAAGTAGAGAGTTTGTGGAATTAGCCTTAGGTCTTCTATTTCTGTTAGTTGGTCTTTTGGTGGTTTATTTAGGAAGTGTATCTGATGACTAGGGTTAATGTTTCCAGATTGTGGCAGGGTTTAATTCCCAGTCAGTCCCATTTAATGAATGGTTCCAGAAAACCTACTGATTCATCCCATATAACAAAGACTTCTTTGGCTCGCTGTTATCTGTCTGTTATCTGTATTTTTTATTTCAGATTCATACTCCATAGGGCACAACACGACTGGTTGTGTGTGTGTGTGTGTGTGTTTGTGTGTGTGTGTGTGTGTGTGTGTGTGTGTGTGTGTGTGTGTGTGTGTGTGTGTGTGTGTGTGTGTGTGTGTGTGTGTGTGTGTGTGTGTGCGCGCGAGTGTTTGTGCGTTTGTGCGTGTGGGTGTGTTTGTGATAATCATATTACCGAATGCGGTAATATCTAGCTGGGAATTAGAAAAGACAAAGAAAAAACATACTTCTGCTGCATCAGTTGCAACTTGCAGAGGCCCAGAATAGAGGAAGCAGCTTTGGACACAAAAAACAAGGAAGCGAAAATTGAAACCACAGTATTTTTTCCGTGATCTTTTAAACTCCTAGTGTTAAAAAAAAAACACCACAGGTCAAGTGAAATACTTTCCATGGTAAGCTGACCCATAGTGAAACTGCACAGCAGGCTACAGACAGGCTTTCCTTACAGTTAAGAGGAAATGCACTCCAAAGACAGACATTTACACAGCCATTCACCAATATCAAACTCTTATCACAATAAAGTGTCACTGATGCGTAGATTATATTTTTTAGAGACTGTAAGTAACAGATAACATAAATAAATCTTATGAATGCTTTACGTTTGCCTTTTACGCTCTGTTCGTTTATTTACAACTTTGCCTTTTACGCTCTGTTTGTTTATTTACAACAGGGCCCTATATAAGTCAGAACCGCTGTCACGGTGATTGTACTGATATAGATTGTCGCACTTCCTCCAGGATAAGTTACTCGATGTCCTCCCTACAGCGCTGTGTGGTGGATGATGATGGTTTAGAGGTATGCAGTTGTAACTTTATCACTAACACTAGCCCCCTGTCTAGAGTTCAGGGAGGCTATTTCATTGGTGATCATTGGTGTGCATCTTGTTTTGTATATTTGTTGGTGTCGGCGTGCGTATGGGTGTGTGTACGCTCGCATAAGTGTGTGTGTGCGCTCGCATAAGTGTGTGTGTGTGTGTGTGTGTGTGTGTGTGTGTTTACTTGTGTGTACTCTGCTGGCGTGTGTGTGAATGCTCTCATGTAAATGTGTATGGGTGTGTGTATGCGTGCTCGCGCGTAAATGTTTGTGTGTGTGTGTGTGTGTGTGTGTGTCTTTCCTCCCCTCTCGATGTTTCCATATCATCTGTTTATGTCAACTGAGATGCCTCATAAAAGCGGTTTGTGTGTCTCTCTCACACACAGACCCCTGCTTTGTCCTCTGTTTCTCTCGCTCGTGAACATGTTCTCCACACAGATCCACACTAGCACCACTGTTATTATCCTCCATGGACACAGAACAACACAGATGAAGATTTGATGCCAAATAAATTGTGTGACTTGTCCCCTCTTTATCGGCGTCTGGGTCGATTTGAAAGAGCGTTCAGTGTTTGATTCAACTCGGGGCAGCTGTGACCAGCAGCGTCTCAAAGGCGCACGAGTCTCTATAGAAGTCGCTGAGACATTCTTGACTGCCCTCAGTAGTTTAACGTTATTGAGCCTGGTTTAAATACTGATGAATGGATCCAAATGGGATGCTTGTCACAAAGGAAGTTACTTAGTTAATTTAGTTACTGAACTATTAAACGACGAGAGACCCTTTATAGACCATAGTTGGGCTCTTTAAAGATCAGCTCAACACGTATTTCCTGATACTGACTCATTCAGATACAGAGTTCACTGTATACTGTATATATTTACAGTATATATAATATTTTATATTTGTTTTGTGGCAAAACCCAAAAAAAGGTGTTTAGACGTTTCCTTACGGCAGCGCATTCGTTGTTTCTGTTAGCACATTTAAGTGCCATTCTTAACACTTCCTCCACCCTGATATAGCAAATGACAGGCAACACTTTAGTATAGAGAGAGATGAGAGGCAACACTTTAAGATAGACAGAGAAGAGAGACAGCACTTTAGTCTAGAGAGAGAGAGAAGAGAGATAACACTTTAGTATAGACAGAGAGAGAAGAGAGAATACTTTCGTATAGACAGAGAGAAGAGAGACAATACTTTAGTAGGGACTTGTCCTATGCAGAGAGAGACAAGAGTTAAATTAAGCACTAGTCCTACACAGAAGAGAGACAGGCTACGCGTAATGAAACACTACTTACGCAGAAAGAAGAGAGTTTCATTTAAACACAACTTCCACAGAGAGACAGGGAGTTACATTTAAACACTGATCACACAGAGAGACAAGAGAGTGACACTTAAACACTGATCACATAGAGACAAGAGAGTTACATTTAAACACTGATCACACAGAGAGACAAGATAGTTACACTTAAACACTGATCCCACAGAGAGACAAGAGAGTTACATTTAAACACTGATCACACAGAGAGACAATAGAGTTACATTTAAACACTGATCCCACAGAGAGACAAGAGAGTTACATTTAAACACTGATCCCTCAGAGAGACAAGATAGTTACATTTAAACACTGATCACACAGAGAGACAAGAGAGTTACATTTAAACACTGATCCCACAGAGAGACAAGAGAGTTACATTTAAACACTGATCACACAGAGAGAGGAGAGAGTTACATTTAAGCACTGATCACACAGAGAGAGGAGAGACAAGCCAAACTCTATGACTACCAGTGTGATGTACCAGTGAGGCAGCCTTTAATTAAAAGAGTCACCAGGCTCATTAGCTGGGTCGTTGTACATTCTACATATTGATCTGTTCTCTGGATGGGTTTTCCATGCCTCCTCTGTATGGGTTATGGCTACGGTTTGTGCCATGTCATTAGTGTCCTCGTTGGACTGTAGAGCGAATGTACCAGTAAATTTGTCGGTTATGGAATGGAAATTACATGGAAATGGAAAGGAATGGAAAATACTTTAGATTCCAAAGGGAGTTTGGGATACCATGGTTATTAAAATGTAGTCATATGCGCTGATATGTAGTGCGGCTGCCAATCTGACTGGGTCGCATGTACATCCTGGAGGCATGCATTACCAATGTTTTTATTTTTGATCATTTTCTCTCCTCCCTCCCCTTTCCTCTCTCTCCTCTTCCCTCTCCCCTCTCCCCTCTTCTCTCTTCCCTCTCCCCTCTCCTCTCTGCTCTCCCCTCTCTTCTCTCTCCTCTCCTCTCTCTCCTCTCCACTCTCCTCTCCTCTCCGCTCTCCGCTCTATCCTGTCCTCTCTCCCCTCTCTTCTCTCCCCTCTCTCCTCTCTCCTCACCTCTCCTCTCCTCTCTCCCCTCTCTTCTCTCCTCTCTCCTCTCTCCTCTCTCCTCTCCTCTCTTCTACTCTCTCTCCTCTCTCTCCTCTCTCCTCTCTCCCTTCTCGCCTCCTCTCTCCTCTCCTATCTCCTCTCTCCCCTCTCCTCTTCTCTCCTCCCCTATCTCCTCTCTCCACTGCAGATCCTGCCATGGGCTGTGTGGGCTCCAACATGCAGGACGAGTCACCCGGCAAAGGAGTGTCCAACGAGGACTCCCTGACCAGGAACCAGACCCCCCACTATGTCAAGGACCCCACTGCAGGAGCCAAAGATGTGAGTGGGACACATTGGGGGGACAGGGACCAGGGGGACAGGAGGGTAGACACTGGGACAGGGACAGGGGGACAGGAGGGTAGACACTGGGACAGGGACCAGGGGGACAGGATGGTAGACACTGGGACAGGGACAGGGGGACAGGATGGTAGACACTGGGACAGGGACAGGAGGGTAGACACTAGGACAGGGACAGGGGGACAGAAGGATAGACACTGGGACAGGGACAAGGGGACAGGAGGGTAGACACTGGGACAGGGACAGGGGGACAGGAGGGTAGACACTGGGACAGGGACAAGGGGACAGGAGGGTAGACACTGGGACAGGGACCAGGACTGGATTACAGGGACGAGGTTACAAGGACAGGGGGACGGTGACTGGATTACAGGCACGAGGGTACAGGGACTGGGGGACAGGGACCGGGGGACAGGGACTGGGGGACGGGGACTGGGGGACAGGGGGAGGTGCTGTGAGAGGGACAGAATGGAGGAGGTACTAGGGGACAGGGGGAGGGTGCTGTTAGTCGGAATAATTGGGGAAGTCACTAAGAGACGGATGAAGGCAGAAATAGAGAGAAGTGAGTGCACAGAGCATTACGGCCAGCCACCTTCCCTGTGAGCGTGCGTTGGCTTCATTTTAAACCAGACATATTTGCTCCACCACTGTTCCTGTTACTACTTTGCATAACCAGTACACTCTGTCCCGTCCTCTGTGAAAGTGAGGTACATATCTGGGCGTCCTGTCTGGGGGTTAGCGTGGACAGTGTTTCCTTTGGGTAGACAGACATACAGGCCTAGAGACATAGAGAAGTCACAGAGAAACACACGAGGAACTGTGACATGCAATCCTAGCGGCCACGGCAACGCGAGTGTTTCCTTTCTCCTCCGGCCATTGTTCTTTTTCACTTCGCTTATTTGAGGTCCTCTGTCGTTGCTCTCTCAGTGCAATCCGAGTGTGTGCCACAGCCCAAAGTCTGTTGTCCACAGGTTCTTTAGCCTAGCTATGTCCTCCTCCCTCTGTCTCCGTCTCTCTTTACAGAACAGAACCGCCTCACTGTTTACTCCCCCTGAACTCTCTGTCTCTCCTTACGTAACAGGACCACCTAACTATCTCCTCATTAACTCTCTCTCTCTCTCTCTCTCTCTCTCTCTCTCTCTCTCTCTCTCTCTCTCTCTCTCTGTCCTTACAGAACAGGACCACCTCACTATGTCCTCCTCCTAAACTCTCTCTGTCTCTCTTTACAGAACAGAACCGCCTCCAATGGCCCGCTGACCCAAGCCGACAGTAAGAGTCCTCCTCCTCCTGTTCTTCAGCTGCTCCTTTCTGCCTCGTGTCATAACAGCATGTTTGGTTTGGTTATTAACGTAACAGCATGTTTGGTTTGGTTATTTAACAGCATGTTTGGTTTGATTATTAACGTAACAGCATGTTTGGTTTTGTCATCTAACAGCATGTTTGGTTTGGTTATTAACAGCATGTTTGGTTTGGTTATTTAACAGCATGTTTGGTTTGGTTATTAACGTAACAGCATGTTTGGTTTGGTTATTTAACAGCATGTTTGGTTTGGTTATTAACGTAACAGCATGTTTGGTTTTGTCATCTAACAGCATGTTTGGTTTGGTTATTAACAGCATGTTTGGTTTGGTTATTTAACAGCATGTTTGATTTGGTTAGTAACGTAACAGCATGTTTGGTTTGGTTATTAACAGCATGTTTGGTTTGGTTATTAACGTAACAGCATGTTTGGTTTGGTTATTTAACAGCATGTTTGGTTTGGTTATTAACAGCATGTTTGGTTTGGTTATATAACAGCATGTTTGGTTTGGTTATTAACGTAACAACATGTTTGGTTTGGTTATTAACAGCATGTTTGGTTTGGTTATTAACGTAACAGCATGTTTGGTTTGGTTTTGTAACAGCATGTTTGGTTTGTTTATTTAACAACATGTTTGGTTTGGTTTCGTAACAGCATGTTTGATTTTGTTATTCAGCAACATGTTCTTTATCTCGCTCAGTGTTTTGGGCTAGATTTAGCAGACGTAGCAGACTATTTTGGAATAGTTTTTTTAACGCCTACACACACTCTCACTCTGTCTGTGACATGAAAATACGGTTGCATGATCATACTTATATATACACACACACACACACACAGACATACACACAAACACACACACACATACACACACAGTTGTATTACTGTAAGTGAAACTGTGTTTTGTGACCCTCGTGTAGGGTCGGAGAGCATTGCCATAGCGCTGTATGACTATGAAGGCATGCACGAGGGAGACCTGGGCTTCCATAAAGGAGACAAGCTCAAGATCCTAAAGGAGTGAGTAGGAGGACACACACACTGTACTGTACTGTGCATTAGTCTGTGGCATAGTACACAATGGGATTATTTTACACGGACTATCATGTGTATCTCTTTACTTTTGTGTGTTTGTGTGTGTGTGTGTGTGTCTGTGTGTGCGTGTGTGCATGCGTGCGTGCGTGTGTATGTGTGTGCATACGTGTGTGTGTGTGTGTGTGTGTGTGTGTGTGTGTGTGTGTGTGTGTGTGTGTGTGTGTGTGTGTGTGTGTGTGTGTGTGTGTGTGTGTGTGTGTGTGTGTTTGTACGCACAGGTCGGGGGAGTGGTGGACAGCAATGAACCTGGCCTCAGGCAAAGAGGGCTTCATCCCTAGTAACTATGTAGCCAAAGACACTCTGGAGGCCGAGGAGTAAGTAGTGGTGTCACAATGCACTAATACAGCCTATGAGTAGTAGAGGTGTCACAATGCACTAATACAATCTATAGGTAGTAGAGGTGTCACAATGCACTAATACAATCTATGGGTAGTAGAGGTGTCACAATGCACTAATACAATCTATGGGTAGTAGAGGTGTCACAATGCACTAATACAATGTATAGGCAGTAGTGATGTCACAATGCACTAATACAATGTATAGGCAGTAGTGATGTCACAATGCACTAATACAATGTATAGGCAGTAGTGGTGTCACAATGCACTAATACAATGTATGGGAAGTAGTGGGGTCACAATGCACTAATACAATCTATGGGTAGTAGTGATGTCACAATGCACTAATACAATCTATGAGTAGTGGTGGTGTCACACTCACAATGCACTAATACAATGTATAGGCAGTAGTGATGTCACAATGCACTAATACAATGTATGGGTAGTAGTGGTGTCACACTCACAATGCACTAATACTATGTATAGGCAGTAGTGATGTCACAATACAATCCCACGTTCCCCTGAAGCTATCACCATCATTGTAAGGCCTGGGACAGTCCCCTCTGTGCACCACTTCAGTCAGTGAGTGACTTTTTACCGACTGATTCATCTCAGTCAACCAGTGAGTGGTTGTATTGTGTCTAATCTCAGTGAGTGACCGGATGCCTGGTTACTAATCAATTGTGTCGAATCTCAGTCAAATCTAATCTCAGTCTCTTGTCTGTCTGCTCTAAGCTGGTTCTTTAAGGGAGTGAGTAGGAAGGATGCCGAGAGGCAACTGCTGGCATCTGGCAACAAAGTGGGGTCTTACATGATCCGAGACAGTGAGACCACCCCGGGTGAGTTATCTCACACACACACACACACACACGCGCGCGCACACACACACACACACAGACACACACACACACATAGACATACACACGCACTCACACACACACACACACAGACAGACACACTCATGCACAACTTTTAATTTTCTTTTAAACTTGAAAATTCTCCCTTTAAAATAAATATGCTTGATTCTGCCTGTCCCTCCCTTTTTGTCTCTCTCCCTCTTACTTTCACTCTCACTTCCTTTTTCTTTTGCTCTCTTTTATTCTATTTGCCTCTACTCTATTTCTCTCTCCCTCCCCCTCTCTTTCTCTCTTTCCCCACCTCTCACCCCCCTCTCCCTCTCCTCTTACAGGAAGTTACTCTCTCTCGGTGAGGGACAGTGACGTCCAGTCGGGGGACACGGTAAAGCACTACAAGATCCGTACCCTTGACAACGGAGGCTTCTACATCTCGCCGCGCATCACCTTCCCCACGCTGCAGGAGCTGGTCAGCCATTACAAGAGTGAGTCATTAGGGTTTAAAAGGCTGGCCGTGCTCTCCGTCTGTCTGTTCTACACTGCCCCATTCTATGTTCACCTTTGTTCTTATTGCGGTTGTTGTTACCGTGGGGACAGTGATGACCTTGGTCTGGAATCTCGCTTCTATGAACTTTATTCTTTTAAAACAAAGGGAAACCCACACGCAAGTCACTGGGGGTATATAAGGAAATCTGTTCCGGCCTCCGGATGAGGGGTATGAACTGAGACTAACCACTGGCAAAGTGTGAGAATTCACAGCTTCCTGCTTCGGTAGCTGATGCGCACACAGCACCCCCTGTTGATGGAACGCTGTACTGTATATGTGTAATTGTAATGTGTGATCGTCAACGTTTGACAGTCTGTGTTGGAAATTAAGAAAGTTCATGATATCAAGTGTATTATGTATCAATAGACTTAGAAGAGACATCACAGATCATTAATGTCATTTTTAACATGTACCTCAATGGTTGTAAGTTGAGCCCTTTTAAAGAGGAAAATATCGAGAACAAATATTGTACGCTCTTTTATTTTTCTATAAATACTTATTATTTAACTCCGTATTGTACATTGTACTTTAACCACGGGTTGTGTGTGTGTGTTCCCTCTTTGCTGCAGAGCTGGGAGATGGTCTTTGCCAGACCCTGACCAGCCCCTGCATCAGCCCCCAGCCCCAGAAGCCCTGGGAGAAAGACGCCTGGGAAATCCCCCGCGAGTCGCTCAAACTTGACAGGAGGCTGGGCCAAGGGCAGTTTGGAGAAGTCTGGATGGGTGAGCCACGTGTAAATCAATTCTTTCGCCAATTGATATTGTATGGCTAGATTTGGATGTCTTTTACACAAATACATTACATTACAAATACATTCCTTTTCTTTTCAAATCCTCAAAATATATACTAACCTTGCTTCGGGGAGCATATTTGCATATAAATTATATTGAATATGAGCTACATATCTTAAAGAGTCTTTTTTCAAACCAAGTTTGCACTAAATAAACAGGTTTTTATCACTATTCCACCATTGGTGCTTCCGTGCACTATGGGTAACGTAGTTTTCCTTGCTGCCCCTCCTTAGCCACCTACAACAAGCACACCAAGGTGGCGGTGAAGACCATGAAGCCTGGCACTATGTCTGTGGAGGCCTTCCTGGGAGAGGCCAACCTCATGAAGAGTCTGCAGCATGACAAACTGGTTCGCCTGCACGCAGTGGTCACCAAAGAGGAACCCATCTATATCATCACAGAGTTTATGGAGAAAGGTGTGTGTGTGTGTGTGTGTGTGCGTGTGTGTGTGTGTGTGTGTGTGTGTGTGTGTGTGTGTGTGTGTGTAACGTGAAGTAAAGGTACACACACACATGAAAAGTAATATGCTTTTGACACCTCAGGCAGCTTGTTGGACTTAAGTAACATGCCTTTGACACTACAGGCAGCTTGTTGGACTTAAGTAACATGCCTTTGACACTACAGGCAGCTTGTTGGACTTAAGTAACATGCCTTTGACACTACAGGCAGCTTGTTAGACTTAAGTAACATGCCTTTGACACCACAGGGAGCTTGTTAGATTTAAGTAACATGCCTTTGACACCACAGGCAGCTTGTTGGACTTAAGTAACATGCCTTTGACACTACAGGCAGCTTGTTGGACTTAAGTAACATGCCTTTGACACTACAGGCAGCTTGTTGGACTTAAGCAACGTGCCTTTTTCACTGCAGGGAGCTTATTGGACTTCCTGAAGAGTGAAGAGGGAAACCGTGTGCAGCTGCCCAAGCTCATCGACTTCTCTGCCCAGGTGAGGGCTCCATTCTCTGTTCTGTGGTACAAAAAAAACATTAGATTTTGTCAATCCATCCATCCATTAGCTATACCGCCTATCCTTTGCAGGGTCACGGGGTAAATTAATATTTGTATTATTTATTATTTGTACAAGGGTTAACCAACTGAGACTATGTCTCGTTTCTTGCAGTGCCCTGTTTAAAAAGCTTGTAATGACAGAATATATATAAATTAAAACTACTTTTTTAAGAAAAGCAAAGACACTATTTTATTTTTTGTATTATTATTTTTATTTATATTTGACAAAAATAAATCCTATTGGTTGAGAGAATATTATGTGACTAAGGGCTAGATGTATTGTAGGAACACTAACACAAGTGAATGGGTATTTTAACACCTATGGTTGGAGATGCCAATGAGGAACCTTTACCTATCTCACAGCAGTTATTTTTATACTTTTCAGAGAAGTTTGTGAAGAGTAGGTTATGTGGACTTTTGTTATGATCAATAAAAGTAAAATGTTGAAAATAAATGTTAAATGTCTAATACATGTGGTTAACAGCAGCAGAGAGAGAAGGAAAGAGGAAGCAAATGGAACAATAATTTTATTCTGATTAAAATCTACCCTGGCAGATTTCCCTACGTTTTTGTACCACAGAAAGGTACATGTCTGAATGTGTGTGTGTGCGTGCGTGCGTGCGTGCACGAGCGAGTGAGTGAGTGTGTGATGTTTGTTTCTGAATGAGTAAAAGCTGGAATGACACACCATATTACTGCGACACAGACAGACACAATTTATTTTTGGATGATTTGTGCATCTCTTGAAGTTTACCGCCTTATATTTTATTTATTGTCACATTCTCGGTAATTTTCCACATATATTTTCTGGTGTGACGCAGAGTTGCTAAGGAACCTTGCCTTCTCTGTAACTACCAATAGTGACTGTGACTTTGATTTCAATATAAAACTATTGATGTATATATTTATGAACCTTAAATCATTCCTTCTCTGGCTCTTAATTAACAGCAGAGCTTCAGGCTTACATTAAAGTATTTGTTCATGAACATTCATGGAACCTATTTTTGAACGTTAAAGGAAGACGCTTTGTTTTCTTAGACGTCTGAGGGTATGGCCTTCGTTGATGTATTAGTTTATGAATGTTTGAAAAACCATGTCTTTTCTTTTAGACTTAGGGCTAGATCAGATGTGTACTGTATATTTTACTATATTACTGTGAATAATATTTAGTCAATGTCTTTCTATTTCTTTATCTCTGTCCCTGTAACTGTGCCCCTCTCATTGTAAAGTGCCTTGTGATTTAAAAAAGCACTATATACTGTATTAAATGTAATACATTTACTATATCTATATTTTCTTTAATCTTAGACGGCTGAGGGCATGGCCTACATCGAGTCCAGGAACTACATCCACAGAGACCTGAGGGCCGCCAACATCCTGGTCTCCAAAGCCCTAGTGTGTAAGATTGCCGACTTTGGCCTCGCTCGCATCATCGAGGACAACGAGTACACCGCCAGAGAAGGTGAGATACCTGCTGGGGGACTCTACCAGCCAGAGGAAGTGATCCCTGCAGCTTAGATACCTGCTGTAGCTAGAGGGTACTCTACCAGCCAGAGGAAGTGATCCCTGCAGCTTAGATACCTGCTGTAGCTAGAGGGTACTCTACCAGCCAGAGGAAGTGATCCCTGCTGCTTAGATTCCTGCTGTAGCTAGAGGGTACTCTACCAGCCAGAGGAAGTGATCCCTGCTGCTTAGATTCCTGCTGTAGCAAGAGGGTACTCTACCAGCCAGAGGAAGTGATACCTGCCCGTTAGATACCTGCTGTAGCTAGAGGGTACTCTACCAGCCTGAAGCCAGAGGAAGTGATACCTGTCGCTTAGATACCTGCTGTAGCTAGAGGGTACTCTACCAGCCAGAGGAAGTGATCCCTGCAGCTTAGATACCTGCTGTAGCTAGAGGGTACTCTACCAGCCAGAGGAAGTGATCCCTGCTGCTTAGATTCCTGCTGTAGCAAGAGGGTACTCTACCAGCCAGAGGAAGTGATACCTGCCCGTTAGATACCTGCTGTAGCTAGAGGGTACTCTACCAGCCTGAAGCCAGAGGAAGTGATACCTGTCGCTTAGATACCTGCTGTAGCTAGAGGGTACTCTACCAGCCAGAGGAAGTGAGTCCTGCAGATATCTGCCTTTAGCTAGAGGAGATAGTTAGACCTCCAGATACCTGCTGTAGCTAGAGGGTACTCTACCAGCCAGAGGAAGTGAGTCCTGCAGATATCTGCCTTTAGCTAGAGGAGATAGTTAGACCTCCAGATTCCTGCTGTAGCTAGAGGGTACTCTACCAGCCAGAGGAAGTGAGTCCTGCAGATATCTGCCTTTAGCTAGTGGAGATAGTTAGACCACCAGATACCTGCTGTACTAGGGGGGATTCTGCACTTCAGATTAGATAAAGTCAGTAAAAAAAAATACCAGACCTTTCAGCACAAGGACAGTAGTTCCCTATCATCGTTAACAACACTGTATCCATGAATCAGACACAGCTCTCATATCAAGTAACAAAGTGGGGCTTGACCTCTGACGCATCCTTGTTTTATAAACTGCTTGGTTTTAAAATGTTAATGCCCAGAGGTTAAGCAGTAGCCTCACATGACGGTCACACAAGCTCTTGAGGTTTTCTCAACAGAGCAAAAGGGAAAGTTGAGATGCATGTGAAGAGGCTTGTCAGGGGAAAAGCGGTGAAAAGCAAGTCAGGATTTGAAAAAGTTAAATGGAAGTGAATTTTAAACTGTTAGAATAGGATTAGCGAGTGGGCGAGTGAGCGGGCTATTCAGTAGTGACTGAATAAAGGCAGGTGTAAAAGATGTGATACTCTAGTGTCATCAGCAGGGGGCGATAGATCTGACTTAACCAAAGTGATTATTCAGCAAGTACAGGATGTGCTTCACTGACGTCTAGTCGTTTTTCTTTGACAGGAGCCAAGTTCCCTATCAAGTGGACCGCTCCTGAGGCCATCAACTACGGCTCCTTCACCATCAAGTCTGATGTGTGGTCCTTTGGCATCCTTCTCACTGAGATCATCAGCTACGGACGCACACCTTACCCAGGTAGGACTTCCATTCAGCTCCACAGGACCAGGGCGGTCAAAGTGCTGAGTCAATTCTGTGTTAACAGATGTCAAGATTGAATTAATTTATCAACGTAGTTTTACACATTGTATTCTCTAAGGTTATTCAATTTGATGTGATTTTAATTATTAAATTATCATTAAATTGCAAATAATCTGTAAAAGAGCCAGCAGTCGATTGATGAAAACTATGCACATAGTTGATTCCTTTCCAACCCTTTGCATCATCCATGTGAATATGTTCCCTCCTCGACTGAAGGGATGACCAACCCGGAAGTGATTCGTT
Source organism: Galaxias olidus (assembly GCA_026901105.3). Taxonomy (NCBI): domain Eukaryota; kingdom Metazoa; phylum Chordata; class Actinopteri; order Galaxiiformes; family Galaxiidae; genus Galaxias; species Galaxias olidus. The sequence goes on from JAPMUY010000898.1 coordinate 62,623, forward strand.
CCCTGGAGCGAGGCTACCGCATGCAGCGACTGGACAGCTGTCCTCAGGAGCTTTATGACATCGCCCTGGAATGTTGGAAGAACAAGCCGGAAGACCGGCCCACCTTTGAATACCTGCAGAGCGTCCTCGAAGACTTCTATACCGCCACTGAGAGCCAGTACCAGCAACAGCCATAAGATTAGAGTCAGATTATAGATTATAGTTGTTTATAAATAATGCGTATGACCAGCTGCTTTTCCTTTACATGTTGGGTAAATTGATATACCTATATGTTTTGTTTGAAACTCATTTTTTGTTCTATACAAATAATAATATTTAGGTCTAGTGAGATGCATAAAAATTTGCATCTCGGTACTATGACAAAATTCAAAACATACACATTCACAATCAAATGAATCCAGGCCATTTTAGATAGACATGACTACTCAAAAGGCAGTCGAGTGGGGGAAAAAGGGATTTGCTCTGCACTGATAAACATTGTGCAATATCCCTCCATCAATAGAGAACTGTAGCCATGGCTCAGCTGGTTTAGAATAATGAAATGTGCTCAGTCAATCTTGCTTCAATTAGATTAGTCTGTTATTGACATTTCAGCAAGCAGACAATCAGGATTTTTTTGGGGGGTCTATGGTACTGCATTGCCTTAGGGTACAATAGATGTCTGCAAAGTCTTAGGTGCCCCGATTATTTCACTTTATTCAAAAGTGAGACCTTAAATATGTTCTTTAATCCAGAATAGTTTTCTGTGCCTTGTTAACCAAGCAATGTATAGTACTATGTTGATCAGCATTGTCTGTTTCAAAATGCGACGGGGCTTTAAATGTTAAATTCTTTTCATAAGCACTGTACATATGCCCAGAAGTATTGCGAATTTAAGGTTGAGCAGTCAGATGGTAATATATGCTAAATGTAGCCTATGTTTGTTGAATTTGGTAGTACATAGCTATTTTACATGTTATTTTATTTTGAATGTGCAATTCATGGCAATAAGTAACTTTGGAAAGCTTAATTTATTCATGCTCATTACTAAGACTAATTCCTTTATCACCATTTAGCTGGAAACTATAATGCGTTTTTCAAAATTGTTAAGGTCTAATTTCTTTCTATTGCGCGATCGTGATGACGTAATTTTTCAATGTTGAAAAAGTCAAATCGATGAATGTTGGATGTATTTTTTTTATCATTTCAAAAGGCTATATCTATGCATTTGCATTGCTATTAAAAATAGAATGTGACAATAATAACATTTTAAGCAGCCTAAATGTTTTTGATATTTTTTCCCAAATGCTTGGCATTATGACTTATGTGTTGAATAAAGTTTATTTAAGATACTTAGGTGTTGACCGTTTGTTTACTTTTTGATTCCATGACACAGTTATTCACAGTTGCAAATTTCCTTGACAAAATTAATAACTGACAAATGTATGTGTCCTTTGAGGTGGGAAAAAATATTATTGATAACGACATTATTGTCATAACACATCGTATTAATGGCTTTAATCATGAATGGATAAAAAAGGTATTTCCTTGCACGTCACTCATTACACGTGTATTCAAAATGGCGGCCGCGGCTATGGTAAGTGGAAAATATATATTTGTATTCTTCAAACCTGTTCCAATGTTCAGTTTCTACTCATAATTATAAATATATTCTTAATGTAACTGTAAGAAAGTAGTACGGTTAATCCGAGAAAAACACACTTGTTAATTTAGTGACATACAGATGTGCTGCCGTTGTGCAAATTAAATTTGCCAGAGTCAGATGTTGACGATTAAGCTAACTTAGCTAGCTAATGTTAGCTGATGGTTGGTTGGTAGCTAGCGACGTTAGTGAGCACTGTTTTCTTCGTAAAATGACATACTTGTCATGAAAGGTTATTAACTTTCCTGTACTCGGTCACGATTTGAGGACCATACTGCATTTTTTGACCGAACATAACATCAATCGCCTTGTTAAATGACAACAGAGTAAGAGTTTGTTAGCTGTCGGTTCCAAAAGCAAGCTAACGTTTCGTTTGCTTGCTAGTGCTAAAATAACGACGTTGTTTATGAAGATTCATGTCGCCGTGTACTGTTTTATTTACCTGACATACATTACGTTATATTACAAAGAAAAAAAGCATTGGGGGGGTTGCTAGTAGCTTTTTCTAGTAGCCTGTCATTATATCTAACCAATAAAAGCCGTTTGTTAAAACGTTGACTACTGGCTGGCTGCTAGACTAAGTCAGCATTTACATTGATTGTAATACCGTGTTAATGAAATTTGAGCTGCCAGCTAACTACTTCTGTTAGATTATGGCAACAAATACAACTACGCAACGCTTAACATTAAGTTAAAAAAAAATCCTTCAACTTGACAGCTGTCAGTAGAAAACCTTATGCTAACCGTTGTCACCAAACCCCCAGCAACACCGTGTCTACGTTAACAATGTATCTTGATTCTTGTCATCAATCGACCTTTCAATATATGTTATCAATTATCAGATAGGTCAGAGGCTATTTACCAACAAGCTGTTAATTATTGTCTATCTAGCCTCATCATTAATGGACTGATCTAGATAGACTGTCGAAGTCTAGAATATACAAGATATCGACTGCTTCTATTCTCTTTTTCCCCCGTCCATTCTGAGCCACTAATACCAAAAGTTTGATTGTTAATCCTGCCATCACGTCAGGTCTTCAACTTTTTTTCAATAGGTATAACGATCACACACGTTCAATAATATTCCTTGCTTCCAAACGTCCCTTTGAGTGTATTAGTTAAGTCTTATGCTGGTATTACAACAGGAGAGAAGATCAGTAAGTCTGCCTGGGTAAACAGGTTTTTACTTTTCCTGTAGCAGATATGATCAGTTCCCAACATAGCACACAGCTTTCACAAATATATGTCAGATATGAATCTGAGAGATCTGAACTTGTCTTGTTTAGGCATAAGAGATTCTTACCTACAGATTGTATAAGTCTACCTAAGCATTCTTAAATGTATTTGATGCCTACATTACATGTATATTAATGACCACATAGTCCAACCATATAGTCCTATGTTATAATTTGTATTGATTTAATTATGTATTCATGCACCTGATGCAAGAGACAAATGAATTGTGTGTGTGTGTGTGTGTGTGTGTGTGTGTGTGTGTGTGTGTGTGTGTGTGTGTGTGTGTGTGTGTGTGACACACACAGGAGACGTGGGCCTTGCTGCTGCTCATGTTGCCTGCGGTCCGGCCCTTCTACGTTCCCGGCGTAGCTCCCATGAACTTCAAACAGAGCAGCCCTGTAGAAATTAAGGTAAGAGATGCTTAAGGTGAAAGAATATTTAACAACAACAAAAAGACACCATACTGAGACACTATGTTGGGACTCCAAGGTGAGCTGTAGCCCATGTTGGCTAGCTTGGCCAACTCCTGACCCCATTGTATGGTAGTGTCTCATTTCAAATCAAGCGCGTCTCTAGATCTCTGCTGTACTACAGGAGCGCTCCTGAAAAATGTGTGTCGAGTGCAAGGAACATTATGTTTTTGCAAGTGCCATGGAAACAAAGAGTCAGCCACAGCTTCCGGAGGCGTGCCTTTCAAAACTGAACACTATAGGCTCCATGTAATACCAGTTGTCCAGCTTCACTTGTTTGATGCTTAGCCTGTATGCTTTCCAGCCGGAAGCCGAAACACTTTACACACATATTAGATATGTACCCTTGCCTTGCTGTGCTCCTTTTGTTAACACGATGTGTCTTAATGTGTTTGTCCTCAGGCCGTGAAGTTAACTAGCTCTAGGACCCAGCTCCCATATGAATACTACTCCCTTCCGTTCTGCCATCCAGACAAGGTGGTCTACAAGGCAGAGAACCTGGGTTAGTCCCTCTGTCCACTGGGGGGTGTGGCATTCAGTCAATCTGTGCCTGTTGTGTGTCTGTGTTGTTTTACTGATGGATTCAAAAACGTGAAGTGTGTAACTACTCCTGTCGTTTTACCTTGTGTATTTGAAACGTGTGTGTCATTTGTGTCGGTGTGTTTCATGGAATACCATGTGTAGAAACTTTCTCATCTAACCATTGTCTTTGAAATGTGTGTTTGTGCACATGTATTTGTGTGAACGTGTCTGTGCGCGTTTGTGTGTCTGCGTGTATTTGTGTGTTTGCGTGTGTTTGTGTGTTTGCGCGTTTGTGTGTGTGTGTGTGTGTGTGTGTGTGTGTGTGTGTGCAGGCGAGGTCCTGCGTGGCGACCGCATCGTCAACACGCCCTACTCGGTGGTAATGAACCAGGACAAGAAGTGTGAGACGGTGTGTGCCAAGCTGAAGCTCAGCGTGGAGCAGAGCAAGCTGGTGGCCGAGCGCGTCCAGGAGGAGTACTACGTCCACCTGTGAGTGTCCCCTCTCTCCCCCTGTGTCCCCTCTCTCCCCCTGTGTCCCCCCTCTCCTCCTGTGTGTCCTCCTCCCCTCTCTCCTCCTGTGTCCCCTCTCTCCTCCTGTGTCCCCTCTCTCCTCCTGTGTCCCCCCTCTCCCCCTGTGTCCCCCCTCTCTCCTCCTGTGTCCCCCCTCTCCCCCATGTCCCCCCTCTCCCCCTGTGTACCCCCTCTCCCCCTATGTACCCTCTCTCCCCCTGTGTCCCCGCTCTCCCCCTGTGTCCCCCCTCTCCCCCTGTGTCCCCCCTCTCCCCTTGTGTACCCTGTCTCCCCCTGATTTATTTCTTTGGGGCCTTTCCCCCTTTGTATTTCTCTCTCTCCTCTCTCTCTCTCTCTCTCCTCTCTCTCTCCTCTCTCTCTCCCTCTCTCTTTCTGTGTGGTCTCTCTCAGTATTGCAGACAACCTGCCGGTGGCCACCCGACTGGAGTTTTACCCCAACAGAGAGGGAGAGGAGGTGGTGAAGGACGTCCAGTTTGA
>JAPMUY010000898.1:70000-92500 GCA_026901105.3 Galaxias olidus
GGGTGGGTGTAGAGAGCGAGAGCGAGCTGTGTGTGACCGTGAGGGCTGTCTGTTATGCATGCTCCAGATGAGCCCTGTCTGTTTTCTCTGTGCCATGTTTGCACCAATGAGCTTTGTGCGTGTAAAGCCAGATAACTGATCGTACGGTTGCCCCCCTTCCCCCTCCGTCCCCGATCTCTCAATCCTCTCCCTCTTTCCCTCTCTTATCTACCCCCCCCCCCCCCATCCCCGCAGGAGGACACTATGGAGGAGTCTGGCTGGAAGAACGTCCATGGAGACGTGTTCCGGCCGCCCCAGTACCCCATGGTGCTCAGCTCTCTGCTGGGATCCGGCATCCAGCTCTTCTGCATGATCCTCATCGTCATCTGTGAGCGCCCTCCTCTTCCTCTTTTTTACCACCCACCTCCCGCTTATCTGTGGTCCTATCAGGATGGACAGGAAGTGGTGTTTGAGTACTTCCTGTGCGTGGGGGGAGTTGTTCTTGGTCCGTACTCGTGACTTTTCTTTTTGTTTTTTTGTTTTGTCTCTGCCCTTGGTATCCCGTAGTCGTGGCGATGTTGGGGATGCTGTCACCGTCCAGCAGAGGAGCGCTGATGACCACTTCCTGTTTCCTCTTCATGTTCATGGGGTAAGAGTGATCCCCTTATCGTGGTTCCTTCCTAATAGACTATGAATGGTGTAGAGGTGCAGGGGGACGTAATGACCACTGTTAGCTGAATGCTTACGGATCTAAGTTCTTGTTGCTATTTGTTACCAAGGCCCCCCCCTATCATTTTGTGTGTGTGTGTGTGTGTGTGTGTCACAGTGTGTTTGGTGGGTACTTTGCCGGCAGACTCTACCGCACACTCAAAGGCCACCGGTGGAAGAAGGGGGCTTTCTGCGTGAGTACTAGTATTCTAAAGCCCCTCTGTGACAAACGGACAAGCAGGACAGTATTCTTTAAAACAGTGTGAAACAGAGAGAGACGGAGAGACAGGACAGCACACTTTAAAACAGTGTGACACAGACAGACAGAGAGACAGACTGACGGACAGACGGACAGGGCAGTACCCTTCGGGCAGCACAGTGACAGACAGAGATGGACAAGACAGTACCCTTAGGGCAGTACAGTGAGAGACAGACAGGGTAGTACAGTGACGGACGGACGGACAGACAGACGGACAGTACAGTACCCTTAGGGCAGCACAGTGACGGACGGACAGACAGACGGACAGTACAGTACCCTTAGGGCAGCACAGTGAGGACTAACGTCTCCTTGCCTCTCTGCAGACGGCCACTCTGTATCCAGCTGGGGTCTTCGGCATCTGCTTCATTCTCAACTGTTTCATCTGGGGAGAACACTCTTCTGGGGCAGTGAGTTCTTCCCTACACACACACACACACACACACACACACACAGACACACACACACACACACACTAACACACAAACACACACATACAAACGCACACAGACATTATAACCTGTCATAGAAACAACTGCAGCCTCCTAGCGATCCTCTTCTCCCTGATCTTCCTCTTCCTCAGGTGCCCTTCACCACTATGCTGGCTTTGCTGTGTATGTGGTTTGGCATCTCCATGCCTTTGGTCTACCTGGGCTACTACTTTGGCTTCCGCAAGCAGCCCTATGACAACCCCGTGCGCACCAATCAGATTCCCCGACAAGTCCCGGAGCAGCGCTGGTACATGAACAAGTTTGTGGGGTGAGTGTCAATCTGATGTGATGTCTCGTTGGGATGAGTGTCACTCTGACATGGTGTCAGAGTAGGACTACAAATGCCTGAGTAGGACCACGAATGTCTGAATAGAACTACAGATGTCTTGAGTAGGACCACAAATGTCTCGGTAAGACTTCAAATGTCTAAATAGAACGACAGATGTCTTGAGTAGGACCACAAATGTCTGGGTAAAGGCCATTGCACACCAAACGCGATTAATTCACACGTCAACAAGTTTTTTTCCGAACGCTTTTATTTGTTATGGGTCCTTTCACACAGGACACAAAGTTTTGTCCGTGAAAAAGCAGCATTTATTTTTCCCGAAACAAGTTCGATTTTTGTGAGGCGAATAAAAACATAACCATTTACAATCAGGTTAGTTTTGATGCGTCAAATTCGCATTCGCATTTTCGTGTTGTTTATTTGTTGCGCCCCCCCGTGTGTAAAGGCCTTACAAATGTTTGAATAAAACTACAAATGTCTTGAGTGGGACTACAAATGTCTGGATTGGCCTCTGATCCTCAGTGCTGATCAGGAAGTGACTCTCTGTGTCCGAACGGTAGTTGGAGACGTCAGCACTGTGATTGGGCACAGCACCAAAGAGACATCGTGTCATTTCTCCATAGTGTCTGAATCACTGACCTCACACAGTATCTGAAGCATCTTGATGTTAACGCCTCTGGAGAACAACCTGTGTTTTCATGGCTCCTCTCTAGGATCCTGATGGCTGGCATCCTGCCCTTCGGCGCCATGTTCATTGAGCTCTTCTTCATCTTCAGCGTGAGTACCAGTCAGAGAGAGAACTCAACAGGAGTCCAATAGTCAATAGAATCAACCTCTATTGTATGTGATGCAATTGTCTTTGTCTGTGTCTGTCCCTCTGTCTGTGTGTATTTTAATATTTGTATTTTATATTTTAGAGATGGGCATTGCAGAAAAATACTAATCTAAAAACTTGTGTGTGTCCATCTCTGTAGGCCATCTGGGAGAACCAGTTCTACTACCTGTTTGGATTTCTCTTCCTGGTCTTCATCATCCTGGTGGTGTCCTGCTCTCAGATTAGCATCGTCATGGTCTACTTCCAGCTCTGCGCAGAGGTGTGTGTGTCCCTGTGTGTCCGTGTCCCTGTGTGTCCGTGTCCCTGTGTGTCCGTGTCCCTGTGTGTGTCTGTCGGTCTGTGTCTGTGTGTGTGTGTGTGTGTGTATACAAGGTGTACTGTGAGTCCTATATAAGCACGGCACATGGATGGGTTAGTGTGTGTAAGGCTGATGATTGGCTAGTATGAGCTTCAGCTACAGCCCACATAGTAACTCTATGAGACAGAGCTGACTGGTGGAGGCACGTTGTCGTTGCACCGGACTAGAAATGTATTACATGTCACACTCCCTGAATCCACTCACACTTTCATGACGTGTGTGTGTGTGTGTGTGTCTGTATGTGTCTCAGGACTACCGATGGTGGTGGAGAACATTCCTGGTGTCCGGAGGCTCCGCCTTCTACGTCCTTGTTTACGCAGTCTTCTACTTTATCAACAAGGTAAACAAATCCTCACTCACATTGTCAACACTGTAAACAAATCGTTTTCCACTTTGTCAATGCCGTCAACAACTCTACCATCCTAGTGTCTCCAAAGAGTGTCAACGTTACAGGCTGCGGGCTGTGTGAAGAGTGGATCAACATAATGTGCAATTTATGCTCTCTGTATTATCAGTGACTCGTAGGAATGAATGTTACAACACGGGGCATGCCAGTCAAACCCCAATGAGTGTTCTCACACACAAGACATACCATCCCATAGTCCTCAGATTTCACAAAACATACCATCCCATAGTCCTCAGACTTCAATTCTCTCAATGTTTTAAAAATGTAGTTTTGCACTGATGACCCTCTATTTCAATGTAAAAAAAAAAAATCAGTATTAGTGATAAGTTATATGAGGATGCTTCTAGACTATCTTCGTAGTGACGTGTGTGTGTGTGTGTGTGTGTGTGTGTGTGTTCAGCTGGACATTGTGGAGTTCATCCCCTCTCTGCTGTACTTTGGCTACACGGCGCTCATGGTCCTGTCCTTCTGGCTCCTCACCGGCACCATCGGCTTCTACGCCGCCTACATCTTCATCAGGAAGATCTATGCCGCCGTCAAGATCGACTGAGGCACGCCGCTCCGCCACACACACACCTTTACCATCTTGTGGCCATGGCAACGGATTCAGATTTTAGTTTCCTCTTTGTTTTTTTTTTTGTTTGTTTTTTCCCCAAGATTTTTTTTTTTTATATTCTGTCTATCCAATGAGCACTGACTGTGTGTGTGTGTGTGTGTGTGTGTGTGTGTGTGTGTGTGTGTGTGTGTGTGTGTGTGTGTGTGTGTGTGTGTGTGAGAGAGAGAGAATGTGTTGAGAGAGAAATGAAAGGTGGGAGTGTTTTCTTGTTGTTCCGTTTCAACAGCCCCACCCACCGTTTGAGAGTGTTAACAGCAAGCTGGTGACGGTGTTTGTTCGTCACAACACTTAACCCCCCTCCCCGGCGTCTTTTCCTCCCTCCATCCTTTTCTCCTCCGATGTCCACAGCGACACGGAGAGAGAGATTTCCTCTGAGGCGTACTAAACATCACCTACAGTGTTTTACCCTGTACGCTGCAAACGTGGGCCAAAGCATGTCAAAAGAACCAATCTCTGTCTGTCTGTTTTCTCTGGATGGTTGGACAAGTCTATGTGTACCAGGCCACCAAAACCTCAGTCTAAAGCCTGATCCCTGGAGGACGTTTTAGTTGTCTCTCACACGCTCCCTCTCTCTTTCTGTATCCCTCTTTTCTCTCTATATCCCTTGTAACTTCCATTTCCTGAGTTTGCTTCTTCTTTATTTTTTTTTTGAGACATTTATGATTAAGGGGAAGTTTGGTAGGGAGAGGGGGGGTGGGAGCTTTGGTCTAACTGTGGTTATTATAACTGTAAGTATTCTGGGTTGAGATTGTATGGAAATTATGCTGGGAAATTCTACATTGTGCTATTGGTAAAAAAAAAAATAAGCATATTAAAATGTTCTATTATTTTTTACTGAAGTTTTCCATGTCCTGGTGTGACTACTCAAACCATAATTACAATGGCTCATATGAACTTCTCCTGGTCAAACAATGGGCTCCCCAATGCTGAACTGAACAAGACTGTCAGAAATGTTACTGGAAACCACTGGAATAGGAATGTACTAAAATATCAGAACTCATTCCCCTGAACAAACATTGGTCTCACTGTCGAGCCATTGAAAATCCTTGAACCTAAGAGATAAAAAAAAAAAAAAAAAGCTTTTAAATATTGTTGGTTTGACTTTAATCTACAGAAGAGTCGCTTTATTTATTTCTCTACTAAATAACCATCGGGAGATGGAGTTTTTTTTTTTTTTATACCAACTGTCATGATTGGGAAGAGAGAAAGAGACCTGCTTGTCGATGAATTGGCAGACATATAAGATATGTGGTTTCTTGTGGGGCTGCATCCTAATTTTTTTATCAATATTCCCTTTTCCTTTCAGTTTCCAGGCTTTTTATTGCATTTTTTGAATTGTCTTAGTCCCTATTGGAAATACATTTCCAAACCCAGCCTCCAAATCTCTCATAGGATCGTACTTGGCCATTCAATTTATTTAGAGCTTCTTGTCAACCACAACAGCTGGATACACTTCAAAACCTTCATGTCTTTGCAGCACATACCAGTTGTAACGTTTTAGCATAACTGTCTCAAATGTCTAAACCACATAAAGAGATTATACATTCATCTGTTCTGCTTTGTTTTAATAGAAGTAGGCCTAGATGTAGCGAGCAAGAAGCAAGTTACACGTTTTCTAGGGACACTTTCTAACAGTGTCCCAAGTGTTCCAGCTTAAGTAATTCTAGCAACCTGAAGTCTGTAGATTTGTATATGGCTAACTGACAAGTTTATGACTAGCAGGTCTCACTTAGGAAAATATCCTATCTAGTGAGTGTAAGGATGTAATGCTGGTTGGTTGAGTTTGAATGTCAGATTTCCTCTAGCGAACGTTATGCTGGGCATAAGTTCAGGAGCTGCTTTGCTTACCGTGGTCAAAAAGGGTCTCTTGTAAAAGACTAGACTTCTTATCTAATTCTATGAACATTTCCCAGCCAGAAAGCATAGTCAGAAAATTAGAAAGGGAACTTATCTCTAAACAACATTAGATTGGTCCATGTAAACTACATAATAAGGTTTACCAGTTCAAATTGGGGTATGTTGACCTACTCCTAGCCCTATAATTATATAATATATTTATATCTCTAAAGGTTGTCTAAAAAAGCAAGATGGTTGACAACGGTCTTCAGCTGACATTCACTCTCCCCAGTGCTCTTTCGTTTTCTATCCCTCCACTCTGGCTCTTTTGAGTTTTCGGTTTTAGTTTTTTTCTGTTCACTGATGGGTCATCATGAGATAGTTCATATCTTTCTTCTTTGTGTTCTCTGAGAGAGCCCCGGACCTCTTGGGCTGACTCCCGGCGCGGAGACATACTGTACTGACGGTTATACTCTCCTCTGTGGACAGAAGTCCCTCAGCAAAGAGATGATATTTTTTTTATTATATGGGACTGTCAATGACCCCAAGTTATGAGTGTGTGCTTGGTATGAGTGAGGATCTACGACAATGTATGTAAATACAAAATGCTTTGCATTTGTTGAGTTTTAATCGCTGTTGGTGGCACTCATTGTAAGTACTGATCCTGACCTTGTTTCAGCCAAAAGCATGATTATGAATTTTTATTCTTTTTTTTTTTAAGGAACATGTTTCTTTCATGTATTTTTCTTTACAGGATGTCCAATTATAAAGATGTATGATAATGAAAAAATTAAAGTGCTGACTGGTTGGAATTTAAAACTTTTATTTTAGTTTTTATTTATGAGAGTGGGGGGGGGGGGGGGGGGATGTCCAGTGTAAATACCGTGCTATCGGTCACGGTCACGGTCACATCACATCTATTGTCAGTCTCCTGTTGAAAGAATGTGCCTTGAGTGGTTTCCCAACCCTTTTCCTATGGGTTAAGACCCCACCACTCCACCCCAAAAAAAACCTCCAAACGAGAACTAGTTTCTATTTTCTTATAGCCTATAGTTGGCATCCAGTAAGTGTATGTGTGAGAGTTGCAACAGGCACCATAGTAAATACAGGCTGGCCACATGGTACTACAATTAGGGTTAAGAGGTACAGCTTGATGTGTAAAAGTGTACTGGTAAAGCGCTTAAAGACACAACCCAGGCCAGTGACCAGTGTGTGGCTCTGAGATATTAAAAACACAACACTGGCCAGTGTGTGGGCCTGACATATTAAAAACACAACACAGACCAGTGGTAAATAGGTGGGTCTGAGATACGAAGAGGTATCAGTGAATTAGCTAACCTGTATCCGTCAAGGTAATTCAACTTTCACTCATTCCCTTACACTGTTAAAATAAGACTAGACTGTGTCATGGTTTGTACACAGACCTTGACTGGCGCTATGATTGTCTTGACAGTCACATATAAATGTTCTACTTTTGAAAGACATATGACAGTGCACACAACACATGCATTTAGTATTGCAACATGGTTATTATGCCCGAATACACACAGCTTTTGACCAAAAAAAGCACGCCATAAAAGTATGAAACCGCTGGTTTGTCTTTTAATTATTTCAACATAACACATGACAAGATACATTGTACTGTACAATAGGTAAATAGGTTTGTTGTTGTGTTTATCATCTCTTTGGATCAACCAATATACAAATCTGTCACTTTTACATTGCAGCAACTGATTGCATGTGAGATATGTAACAAAAAAGCAAAGTGTTCACTTTCTCTTTCTCTCTCTCTTTCTCTGAAGCATATCTTTATACAATTCTCCCTGTAGTTGATGGACTCCCAGCTATATAAAATAGTGTACGGATGAATGCAGATATTCAATTTTCGTTCTCTTATCTTTCACCTTTTTGTTCCAGAGGTGGCTGTTATAGCAAGTACTAAAAATAAATGGGCTATTTCGCTAAACGAGATACACAAAGAGCTTGGAATGCGAGACTTACATTGAGCTAGAAATATATATAACTATACGTGGATGTTGTCCGCAATAGACAGTACCCAGTTAAAAAAAAAAAAAAAGCATAATCGAGTTCCAATTTGGGTGTTGGTTGTTTTACTTTTTTTTTGTCTGTCTTAAATTGATTGATAAATTCCCTTAAACAAAACTCTAACCCTACACCTACTAGTAAGGAGATGTAGGTGAGGATAAGTGCGTCCCTAGTAGGTGTAGAAGAAGGTCAGGGGCCCTACAGTTACCATGGACACAGAACAGAGCTTCAACACTCGGCCCAGGCGGAGAGAATCTGCACATCTACAACCTCCTTGGCTTTAGTCACTGAAACATCCATGTTGTCTCCTCAAAGCATCTGTCTACTAGTGACAAATTTGAACGTGTGAAAGTTTTATGTGAGATAAGTGCTATAAAACGGGGGTTGCACCCACTTGAAATGTTCTTATCTGAAAGTGTATATAAGTAATATGAACAAGTCAGATTTTTTATGTTTTGTTTTGTTCAAGAGGGTTGTAGGCCACGTTGCTGCCAGGTTGTGGTTTTGATGAAAGAGCAAATGATGTTCCCCAGCTCAAGACAGACAGATATGTTGACGTTCTATCAACAGCCCTTTGTAATAGAAGAATTTGAATAGGTATAATTTCGATAGCAAAGGCAAAGCTGGTTACCCCAAAGTAAATGTTTTTAAAGGGAAGCAGGGGTGGGGTCGGGGGCACGGGGTGAGGGTGGGTGGGGGGGGGGGGGGGGGGGCTGGCGGGGCATCATTGAATAGGATATTAGTGAACATTCTATCAATACTGTTATTCTTTTGGGTGGAGAAAAATACACAAAAGTTGATCAAATTTACACATCAAACTAATGGCACATACAAAATACAGGATCATATACAAAATTAAAAACATATGAACATATAAGCTGAAATTTAAAAGAAAAAAATACTCTTTTTAAAGGTTTGAAAGTGCTAGAATTCAGATTAGCTCACAGAAACCCAGGGAGGACAAACTCATTAAATGCCAATAACTTTTTGTTCATAACTTTTCAAGGTTTAAAACCAAATATATTTTAAAACGTATGCTACAAATGTGGCTTCAGCCATGCAGTTTAACTGTTTTACAACTGCGTATATAGATACATTTAAAGTGTTGCTTTTTCAATATATCAAAATTGTTATTGAATAGAAATGGTGGTAAATGCTTTTCAAAAGGAGCAAAAAAAAATAGGTTATGTAGACCTTTTTAGCTGATTAATGTATCGTTTATCAGCTTTGGATCAAACGAGATATTTTAACAACTTGTTCTCTATGTAGCCGAATGATATGTTTAAAACAAATCAAAACACTGAATTATACTAAATTATATAATTCTAAATGTTGGGCAAATTGTTGGTACATGCAAATACAAACCCCCACCGTTCAAAAAATTGTTTGGTTACACTATAAGGAATTCATTATTTGAACTCACATTTAGGGCAACATTTAATTTCTGCAAAGTCAGCTACTTCTTGACAGTTGATATCTGGAAGTTTGGGCTTCGGACTTTCAATCAATTATTTTAATACAATATCAAAAATATGATATATGAGTATAACTCTCATTCTAGCAAGCCATTGTGCAATATGTAGTTTCTTCTCCCCAGGTTTTGGTAAGAAAAAAAATGAGGTGATGTGTTGTGTTGTTTTCGAGGTCCTGTTTTATACAAACAGAAAAATAATATTTCATATGACCAACGAACAAAACGAAATAAAAACAAAAAAAAAACTTAAAAAATATGACTAAGCAATATCCTCAATCATTCATTCATCCATGATGCTTTGAATGTCAAAGCCCAGGTTCTGGATGACTGCTTTGTTCTGGATATTCTGTCTTTGTAGACCCTTTTCCTTTGACTCAAAGAAGCAGCTGAGAGGAGGAGGAGAAGGAGGAGGAGGAGGAGTAGGAGGAGGGGTAGGGGATGAACACTTCTCATCAGTTGTGCACTTTTCAGCTAACTGTACATCCTGCAAAAAAAAATTGAAATGTTCTAGTGGTCTATAGTTGTGGTTGGCAACTATAGCTAAAAGCAGCAATAATGTTTTAACTCTCCATGTCTTTAATTACATGATTTTTTTTTTTTCTTCTTTTATTTTTTAATTTTTTTATTCTACGTCTCTTTAAAACTAGATAGTATATAAGTGGTACGGGCATGGCTGTGAAATGATGACATATACCGGACCTTTAATCTGAGGTTAGAGAGGACGTGTGTATATGAGGGTTGAATGAGTATAACCCACGTCAGTCAAAATCGGACCTTTCAACTTTTGAGAAACATTTGAAAGAAGTTTGAGCATTCAGCTTCGACTAATTCCTGGGCTGAATATAAAATGTTTTTGGCCATGCCACATACGGAACATAAAAAAACATCTATCATGTCATTTACATGACAAATGTAAGAGCGCCTATTTCATAACTTTGGGCTTTTAGGGTTTTAATAGAACAAATAATTACGCAAGGATCTAGAAATAAAGACCACCCAATTTAGGGTGAAATCGGCGAAGGATTAGAGGTTCAGTTTTTAACTGGAAGCTTATTTGTCATCATAGGATTTCATCCATCCTCTGTGACACTCCTAGGAAAGAATCAAAGGTTATCTACTTCAAAACCTAATAGATTATTATGCCACTAATAGCCTACTTACAAGTGTCAATCCACAGTCCCAGATTCTAAGTACATACGAATAGGAAAAGATCGGATATAACAACAAAAGCTAAAGGGAAAAGCTAATACTTCATCCATTTTTGATCAATAAAATGCAAGATACAGACAAATGTAAACCTGCCAAACATTAAAAACATCATCATTTAGTTTTAATATGTCTAAGATACACCTTACTGAGATAAAAAGCAATTATAGTATTCATTTTGATGAGATATTCTTTTTCGTACACTGCAATAACATTCTTTTCACGATTTCCTTAACTGTCACTGTTCATTATAGTTTTTTTTTTTGCTATTCACATATGTCAGGGTTATCATTACCATGCATCTCTAAAAAGATCGCCTAAAATATATATTTTGCTTCTTCTAAAAAATATACTTTTTCAGTTATTCGGCAGTCAGATGTGTAACATACTGTGCCATTGAGGCCTTTCAAGAATAATGTTGGAAGGAAGACAGTTGAAGGAAAGAAAAGTCCTCCCAAAGCAACCAATAAAGACTTGGTTTTGGGAGGAGCTAGGAAGGGGGATAATGCCCCCATATAAGGTCATGGGCGTGTATCTTGGCCGGAGCCAGGAAATCCCCTCCAGAGGCAGGTTGCTATAGAGATGTCTTAAAGGAGAAGTGCTTTCTGCTTAAAAAATGATAATAAAAAGTGCTTCCCTTGCGGAACAGTAAAAGCCAGCATGACAATACATTTCTTTCTTTTGTCTACCATCTCAAGCATTTTCACATTTCTTTTTTAAGGCCCCTTCAAATGCCGGTGTCTACAGATGAATGTGTTTGGCCTTAAACAAAGCCTTGTGGGAAAAACAACATGGCCGTTGTTTACAAAAAAATGTTGTGCTCTTTGTTTATCCAATCTAACATGACTCTAGAAGCCATTTACGTCAGTTAGAATCGAGTTTAAAATTAGTTTTCTTAAAGAATCATTATTCATAATTAATTGAAGAGCATTTGTTTTCAAGACGGGGGTAGTTGGGAGTCCTTGTCCTCTTGGCGAGGGTGAAGGTAAAGTTTTAGAGAAGGTGGTTCAGATCTTGAAACAACACGTGCAATCTAGTTTGCGCCATCACATTTGGAAAAGCAAAAAAAAACAACGGAAAGGAAAGGAAAAAAACAATTATCATATCCACTTCAAACTAATCTTTCTGGGTCACAACAGACACCAAAAAATTGAATCTTTGATTTTATTCCCTGGTTAATATTATTATTTTATAAAGTATGCAGTACCACGCCTCCAGGCCTATTGATGCTGCTGTTTAACTAAAGAATATGAGGTCACAGGACCAGGGGTGAAGGGTCAAAAGGTCAAGGAGGTCAGAGGGTAAAGGTTAATTCAACATAATAAACAAAAGAAAGAAAGCCCAAAATAAAAGCCACTTTTAACTTTCTCTCACTTTTTTCCTTTTTTCTCCATGCTTAACAAAAGGGAGATTCAGCTTCCTGTAGCAGGCTCGACCAAAAAAAAAGGCTTTTGTGCGCTTTCATTAAGGCTTCTAAGTGTTCAAGTGTGTTTTTAATTACTTATAATCATGCCATTTAGCCCCATTCATATTTCTATAAGGCCTCTAGGAACACTTTAGCCCTGGGTGTCCAGTTAACTGGGGCTGGTCAAGAGAAGGGGAAGAGTGGGGTGGGGTGGGGGTGTTGTCAATTCAAGCTGGGTGGCTGAGAGTAGATGCCGTGGCAAAGGTTGGCAGGCAGCTGGGGGTCTGGAGTCGGTCGTACCTTCCCTCACTGGAAGGCTTGGTGGAAGCGAGGCAGCGTGGTGGTGCCGAGGCTAGAACTGAAGACCGCCGGCAGGGTGTGCAGGGGCCCCAGCCCCAGGCCCCCGGCCCCGGAGCCGTGATGCTCCTGAGGTTGCAGTTGCAAAGAGGTAAGAGGCATCACCGAGGCCGCAGCAGCCGCCGCCGCCGCCGCCGCCGCCATCGCTGTGGCGGACGACGGCGACGAGGAGGCCGGGTTCTCGGCGCCGTGCAGCGATGAGGAAGAGGAGGAGGAGGAAGAGGAGGAGGCGGCGGAGGAGGTGTAGCCCATCACCAGGCCCCCCGTGCTCATGGGGGAGCTGTACGGGGGCAGGTTGAGGGGGAAGAAGCCTAGCAGGTGGGAGAAGTCCATGTTAGCAGCACACAGAGACTCGGCCAGCACCGCGGGGCTCTTGGAGAGGAGGTGGTCCCCGGGGCAGAGCTCCTCCACCAGGCCCTGGTTCTGCTGGTTCTGCTGGTGGTGCTGGTGGTGCTGGTGGTGGTGGTGGCCCTCCAGGGCGTCCTTGGGGGGCGAGGCCGAGGCGGCAGCAGCGTCGGGCGGGTCGGCGGTGCCCGAGGAAGGTGGGAGGCCACTCTGGAGATCCATGAGGAAGCTCTCCATCTCCACTTTGAGGGGCTTGTCCAGCAGGTATGAGGTAGTCGATCCCAGCTGGTACTTGGGCGGCGGCGGCGGCGGCTGGGAGGCCTGGTGCTGCTGCTGCTGAGCTGGGGGCTGTTGGCCAGAGGCCTGGGGTAGCGGAGGGGAGTGGTGGTGGTGGTGGTGGTGGTGATGGTGGTGGTGGTGCAGAGGGTGGTGGCCGTGGTGGCTGTGGTGAAGGAGGCCCGCGGGGGGCTCCATGTGACAGCCCATGCCCATGGCGGCGGACAGTGAGCCGGGCATCAGCGACGGGTGAGGAGGGTGCGGGTGACCCACGCCGCCGGGACTGGACATGGCCTGGAGGTGGTGGTGGGGGTGGTGGGGGTTGTACATGCCCATGGGGAAAGGGGTGCCACTGGGGAAAGGCTTGGCCATCATGGGGTCCTTACTGGAGGCCACACTGCACAACATGGGGCTCAGCTCCTCCTTGATGGAGCACGGCGGTGAGCCGGAGCCCAGGAGCCCCAGCATGTCGGGGGGCTCCGTCTTGATCTTTAGCAGCTCCTGGGAGTGGCTCTTCTTGACGTGGCGCGTCAGGTGGTCCTTGCGGCCGAAGCGCTGGGCGCAGTACTGGCACAGGAAGTCCTTGCGGCCTGTGTGCACCACCATGTGGCGGCGGACGTCCTTGCGCGTGTAGAAGCGCCGGTCGCAGTGGTCGCACGGGTGCTTCTTCTCCTTGGCGCCGCCCGACGACTTGCCCGAGTGGCTCTTCAGGTGCTCCAGCAGGGCCGGCGTGCTCTCGTAGCCCTGCAGGCACACCTTACAGGTGAGGTCTCCGGCCGTGGCCGAGTGCATGGCCACATGGCGCTTGTAGCCCAGCTTGGTGTTGTAGTGCTTGCCGCACTCGTCGCACTTGAAGGCCTCCTTGTTGGGGTCATGGGTCTGCAGGTGATTCTTCAGGTGGTCTTTGCGGTGGAACATTTTCTCGCAGAAGGAACACTGGTGAGTTTTCTGCGGAGAATGTGTGGCCATATGCCTGTGGGGATAGCAGACGTGACAGAGAGTGAGATTGTGTGTGTGTGTGTGTGTGTGATTGTACGCTGTACTGTGTGAAGTTAAATTCCCTGTCTTTCTGATTGAGGTGCAACCAAAATTTAGACTTAGCCTGGTGACATTAATGCTAGTAAATAAAAAAAAATGCTGAATGTTACAATCTTTATTTTACTGCGGTTCAATCAGTTAAATGCTTAGCACAAGGACTTAGATTTAGAATCGAAAATGTATGTCATAAGTTGTGTTTACTTTTTACAGTATTTCTCCTATTTTGGAGCTTTACTTTTACTCTGCTTAAATGTGTTTACTCGCTGCATTACGTCATTTGAGGGCATCAGTAAGTAGTTTGATGGGTGTCAATATAAAGATGAATCCACAGACAGATTCCCTGTGAACTAGACTCCAAACAGAAGGTGTGAGGGGGTACCTGAACAGCTTGTATTTGGAGCTGAAGGCTTTGGGACAGTGTGACTGAGAGCAGTGGAATGGCTTCTCCCCCGTGTGACAGAGCGTGTGGAGGCGGAGCTTATCCGGCGAGGCAAACAGAGCCCCGCACACCAGGCACTCGTTACCACTGGCTCTCTCTTCTTCTTCCTCTCCTCCTCCTCTTCTTCCCTCTTTTTCCTCCTCCTCGTCTCCTTCTTCTTCCTCTTCTCCCTCTTCTCTTCCTTCCCTCTCTCTCTCTCTCCCCCTCTCTCTCTCCCTCTCCCTCTCTCTCTCCGTCCGTGGGCGGGCGGCGCTCCGTGGTTCCTCGTCCTCCGGGGTCAATGCGGTAATACGGCGTGGGGCATCGGCGGCATCAGCTGCCATGGCAGCCCTAGGGTGCCGTTGCCATGAGAACCCGGCCGTGGCGCCCCTGCCTTCCAGGCTCTACGTAGGGAAGTGGGTGTGGCTTGGCGAAGGAGGCGGGGCTCCGGTAGGAGCCAATGAGCGCTACCAAGGGGGAAAAAACACACTGTTAACTTTTTGTAATACAAAGTTTGTAAATTCAAACATTTTATTATCTAGTATTTGTTGTGTTTATGGATACGTAACATAGGAGTATAAAGGGAAGACTAACCTTTAATTTTTCTCAGCAAAATGTATCCCCTCAGTGATTCTTTTTGCTTCTTAGTCTTTTTCTTTCTCTAACCCAGTCTTTCGGTCTCTGTGTCCGTCTCTCTCTTTCTTTCTCTCTATCGTTATTCCTATCCTCCTCACCCAGTCCCAACAGCAATGGTTGGTGGGGAGTAGGAACTGCTGCCCTGCATCTTCAACGCCCTGCAAAGACACACAAATCAAGAAAGACACGTAAACACCACAAAACTTTAATTTCACCTTCTTACCTACAAAAACACATTATGCAATGAGATGTTATTCTCTCTGAACATAAATAGCAGACCTGAATAATTCGTAAAGGGGTCCGCCACCAAGAATCACAATATTTCAACTTGAACCCAAAACCTGTTTTTCATTCGTCTACACTAGAGGGCGCTGATTGTCAACAGTGGCTAGTATTCAGCCACAAAACGTCTGTCAAAACAAGTTGAGCTTTGTTGACTCTGAGGGGATAATTGACTATTATAAAGTCTTTCATACCCCCCCCCCCCCCCCCATGCATGATAATGTGGTATATGATTGCTAAGCTTGGTTCTGAATAAGCCAACATTGTGCCTCTCAAGAGAAGACAACACGGTGACACAAAGGTGGCTTTGTGTGGGAGCATGTACATGTATGTACATGTTATGAAATTGGATAAGGCTCCAGTATATCCTAAAAATCAACAGAGAACACACACACACACACACGCACACACACACACATACATGTAAATACAGACACAAACACACACACACATACATGCACATACAGACAAGAGGGATAGCGTTTACACAAGACAACGTTGTGTGTGCTAACCAGTGCTAACTGACATCCTGAATTCAAATCTTCAAAAATTACAGTTGATGTTTTCCGAAGGCCCGCGAAACAAGGACTTCTAATAATTCACTTCATACTGTTTTGGGAGCTCCATAAGGACAATAACTCTAACCATCTCTAGTGAGGTATTAACAGACATAGTGTGATCTTCCTCTTACGATCACGTCGGAGTTCACTTATTTGCCCCGGATGACCCCGGTGACCTCTACTCTTGGCTGGCAAACACGACCAGCCAAGTCCAAGGTCGACTTAACCTTTTCTGTCATGCCTGCACTGAACTCTGCTCACGTGAAGGAAGAACTCCAGTTGAGTGCACACACACTCGCACACATACACGCTCACACACATAAGCTCACACACGCTGACACACACTCACACACAAACATACACTGTCGACACATTCGAGCAAAAGCACAGCCTGACAAGAGTGTGTGAAAAAGTAAACGAGATTTGAAAGGCAGTGTGAATGTGTATTCTGGCATGTTTGCGAGTCTCAGGGTTTATTTAAGTTAACTTTCGTGTGTGTTTACCTGAGTGTACATGTATATTTGCATGCTATATGAAATGTATGCTTAAAAAACCTGTGTGTGTGTGTGTGTGTGTGTGTGTGTGTGTGTGTGTGTGTGTGTGTGTGTGTGTGTGTGTGCATTTATGTGTGTAAATATATGCATTGAGCATGTGTGTGTTCACGTATGTGTTTGTGTGTGTGTGTGTGTGTGTGTGTGTGTGTGCATGCATTTATGTGTGTAAATATATGCATTGAGCATGTGTGTGTTCATGTGTGTGTTCGTGTGTGAGTTTGTGTGTATGTGTGCATTTATGTGTGTAAGTATATACATTGAGCATGTGTGTGTGTGTGTGTGTGTGTGTGTGTGTGTGTGTGTGTGTGTGTGTGTGTGTGTGTGTGTGTGTGTGTGTGTGTGTGTATATGCTTCGTGTGTGTGTGTTCGTGTGTGTAAATATATGTGTGTGTGTGTGTGTGTGTGTGTGTGTGTGTGTGTGTGTGTGTGTGTGTGTGTGTGTGTGTGTGTGTGTGTGTGTTTACGATTGTGGTTAAGAGGAGCTGACAGCTGTAGCGTGGTGTACTGGTCATCACCCAGCATGGCTGATGCAGGGGGCTGACACCAGGCCCATTGACCAGCCCCAGGGAGTCTGCCTCTATTGTAAAGCCCCACCGCAACGCACATTCCTGGGATGAACAACGGCCAGGACGCCCCTCCTCCCCCTGCATATGGATTCACGCATACACAACACACATGGTAACCGCACTGCTTCTGATCTATAGAACCCCCACCACCACCACCACCACCACCTCCACACCCCGACCCCCCACTCCCTAAACTCTAGCATCCTACACTCACCACATGACCCCCCCAGCGTATCAAAGAGCTAAGGTTCCATAGGAGTCCATTCACGCGCGATGGGGAACACGCATACGTTCACCATGACAACGTCACGGGTACTGCTCCAGTAGGTTGTGATCATGAGGCGTTGCTAACTCCTAACCCCGTCATGCCAAAAAAACGCTGAAGGAGGACGCACACGCAGAACCGTGTCAGTATAGGATCGTATCACGGTTACGCTTGACCTTTCCGAAAGGGAATTATCCCACGCGTATCTAGGATGTTATTCCTTGATTCCTTGGTGTCACTAAGCCATGTGGCTTTCATATCAACCGAAAACAACAGAGTACGAAGCCAAGGTGCCTGGCAACACCAAGTCTCATATGACCCTACAATATGAACCCCCCCTCTTTACATCACCGTATAAAATTGCATGTGACCACACCATTAGAGCCTTAGTTTCCCATCTATCTCTCTTCTCAGCACATACCTCCCTTCTTACTCATTAAATATAATCAATTATTAATGTTTCCGTTACTATCATGTCCGAACCAGCCCTATCGTCCATCATTCTCCGCCAAACCTACCCAAACTGTAGCTGCTTTAACGTATTCATACTATCAACAATTTGTATTGTTCCTATGATGTCTTCAATGTCCTTGTGCTTTATTCTATCCCGGCTATATGGCAGCTCTATGGACATCAGATGTCCCTCATAACCCACTAAACAAAGCAATAACAGAACCAAAATGGATTCTTTAAACCCAGTCTTACCAAACGCCATCTGGTAGGATATAGTCAACTGAGCCTGGGCTCTGTTTTAATCCTAATCTTCAAACACTAAGAGAGTAATGGATTACATGTAACAAGGTATTTTACTAACTGCAATAAATTGATGAGAGAAAACTAAGATGTAATCACTTCACAAGAAACTTTTTAAAATCTTTCAAAACTGGCAGGATTGATTTAAATATGTCCAGGGGAAAAGTCCTGGTAAACTGGCATACATAAGTAAGTATACGTTTTTGCTTCCATCAACACCACTGCCGTGAAAGCCTCAAACATATCAAGTAAAACGTCGCATGTGAGACCGGCAACATCGCGATATGGTACTCGTGGAAACTTAGGTGGCACTTTAGTATAAAGAAAAAAAAAAGAAAAAAATACAGTCAGGCTCGCGCTCCAACAACATTCAAATTTGAAATTGAAAAAGCATTTGCAGTTTTGTAAACCAAATTAAATCAACTACAGCAAAGTAACAAACTATCAGCAAAGGTTAACCATGTGAAGCATGGAGTGTGATGTGAGTGTCGTTTTGTTCAACATTTTTAAACCGTCAGCAGCAGCAATCGCTGGGTCACAATGTTAGCTTGCGAGCTATCAATGCTTCTCACTCCATGTAGCTCTATCACAGCCAATGACCGTCCGTTCATTTCGCGAAAACATTGGTACCGCCTTTTCTTCTGAAGTATTCTGAAAGTAATTTTAGCCGATAGTAATCTTGATCTTACTAAGATTTTATGATATTTTGGGTTAAGTTACTGATTACATTTTTTAAACAATTAAGGTAATGTGACTCCTATATAGAACCCCTCTCACACACTTCACATTCTAGTGGTTTGACAGTCACTAGAAGAGCAACAACGACACAGAACGGTGTCGCGCAAGCCCTCTACCCTCAAGTAGGAAATAACCAATGAGCACGCACTGGATTTTTTAGAAAGTTACCATGGTATTACAGACCTTTTTATGAATGGGATTTTTGTTTTAAACTACGGTTTTTCAAGAACTGTGTGGACCACTGTCTTTGCGTTTAGAACGTTTTCCATTGCTTGAGCAACATCTACAGAAGGCCCTAATTTAGACCATCCTATTAAATTGGTCAAGTCTATTCAATTGATCCAACCAAACTCAGTTATGGGCTGTTAGAAGTAAGTTACATAAAAATAGTGCTCAGAATATTATCAGTGGTTACTTTATATATAGTAGGGCAAGGCCTAGGTACATTTTTATGTAGATTGTTTAGATAAACCGTCAATTTAAGAATTCCACATCACCTCATTGTTCCTGATGGTTTGGGGACAAAGTTTAAGGTTTATGAGGGTGGCTTTTCTACTTTTAAACACAACACAGAATCATTGTCCTTAATTGCATTATTCCACAATTTTATTGGCGTAGAACGGTCTTAAAAGTTCCTAAAATGGCAGATTTCCAGAATCCGTGGGAAACCACGTGGCTGTACCCCCCCCCCCCCCCCCCCCCCTAAATCAAAAAGCGTTAACAGCAGAGACGAAGTGCCACTTTTCAAAACCTTCCCCTGTGCGTCTTTGGTTTCTGTCCTAGATGAAAGCGCTTCCACATTCCTTTTCTGTGGGGTCAAGGGTCGCTGCGTGCACTGCCTGCGCTGCTCCCGTGTGCAGAGCTCAGGGTGCTTTTAACCCCCGCACTGCCACGGCACTGATGACGCAATGTGGGGGAGGAAGACAGCTATAGACAAAATGCTTGTTAACTCCTTCACTGCCTGTGCTGCACTGGACAAATAACAGTTAGACACAGTTAACTAGAAAAGCTTTATCTCCACAGAGAGGGGCTAGATAACTCAAAGCAGTATGTGTATGAGTGGTTTGCTCTTTTATATATAAACTCCTGTTTTATCAGTTCAACCCTTATTGATTAGCTATTCCATCCAATTAAATTCATTCTGAGAGGGGATACAGCTACATTACTGACCATTTGTCTGGTATGTTAGTTCAATTCCATTGTCTCGAATTAGATTAGACTAAAAAGAAACAAACTTTTGGTTTTACTGTGTAAGAGGACAACTTCCGCCGAGTTGTAACCACGATGACAAAATGTAACCCACAAAAAAACTTTTAACAGGAGTTTTAAGCTTGAGACTAAAAGCAGGCCCTGATTAGAATGGCCCTGTTTGGAGCAGGAGGAACCTGCTCAGCTGAGCTGAGAGGAATCTAAATATAGACTCCGAGGTCACCGTTCGGAGCTTAGGTGACAACAGCCGTGCTGACCAGGAAAGGGAGGGGGGGGGACTGGACGAATGCACACGCTCCAAAAGAGCAACAAAACGGGATCGAACAGCGGTTCCTTCGCTTGCAGCGGCAGGTGCTGCCATACCGTTGGCCAACGCTTTTCGTTTTTTTCTTGTTGTCATACAAACTGATACACGCCTAGCCATTCTAAACTTTTGTTTTGCTGAAATCCTACATCCGCTGCAACCTTGTGTGTTCAACTTCAAATGGAGGAGATAAGGTGTGGGAGAGCACTCCTAAACGCCTCCGAGGGAAAGATGGACCCTAACAGAACGAGAGAGAGATTATAGAGAATAGAAAGGAGAGACATGGGGGAGACTTTTGAAGAGCCCTATGCAGATCTAAGGAGAGAGGAGTAGAGGGAAAGAATGAGAGGAAAGGTGGTATGGAGGATAGAGGGAAGAAGAAAGATACAGGAGGAGGGAGGAAGGGAGGGAGAAAAGGGAGTCATTTTCAACTGTGGAGCCGGGGGTCTTTGCGGTAGTCAAGTGATTCTGGGGTGGGTGGGATTCAGTAGGTCATGGTTTGCTAAACACATTGACCAGTGGCTGACAAAGGGAGGGTTGACTAGGTGTAACAGCGGCGAGCGGGAGAGAAGGCTGTTTACCAGTTTGAATCCCACCCTCCACCCCTCTAGATTGCTGTCGCTCTTCTATTTCTCTCTCTCTCTCAACTTTGTTCTTCCTCTATTCCGTGGGTACAAGCCAGGTTTCAGTTCCTCTGCTGTTGTCAGAAAGAGAGTGGGGTACTGGGGTACTGGAGGGGGGGGGGGACTCTGGAGGAAGGAGCCCTCCATAGCAGGGCCTGCTGGTGGCTTCCCCCGGTCCATCACTGGAGGGTGGGGCAGGGTTGGTGGATGTGGCCAAGGGGGAGGGGGGTGGATGTGGCCTAACAACACAGTCTGCCGTCCACGGTGCTGTGGCTAAAGATAGCTCAGGCTGTGGTTTTGGGGTGCGGGGGGGTAAGGAGGGAGGGAGGGAGGGAATATGGAAATCCTCCAACGGTTAAGAAGGTAACACCTTAAACGACTTTTTCTTCCGTTTGTTTTTTCTTTCTTTCTTTTTTTAGTTTGCGTTTGCTGGTCAACTGTCATTCCCTCCATTGACCGAAGGGGGAGAGAGAAAAAAGCCTGAGATAAAGACGAAACGTGAAAAGTGTGTCTGGTCTATAATATATTTCTGTATCATGATAGGGAGAGTTGAAAGGTCAGCCGGGTTGTCGGCGTGAGAGGGAGTCCATGTTGCCTCTGTGACATTGGGAATGTGTGTGTTAGTGAGACGACAGAGGACCCCCCCCCCCCCAACACACACACACACACACACACACACACTCACACAAACACAATCTGTCACGCTGAAGTGGCCCTGATGACACACACACGCTTGAACGTACACAAAAACATACACATATGATACGATTCGTTACACACACACACACACACACACACACACACACACACACACACACACACACACGGAATGACCCACAAACACCCAGTAGAGAAAAACACAAGGTCAAGGAGGTGAGGTTGAGTTTCCACTGTCTTCTTTGAGAGAACTCGAGTAAACACCCTCTAGAGAGAGTTAATCTAACACCCCCGGGCAGACGTCTCGCTAATTCAAAACAGAAATATAAAAAGTGAATATAGTGAATATATACTGTATATACACTCTCCTTCAATGAACATCCTCGCTAACGCTCCTCCTGCCCTTCCTCTTCCTCCCTATAGGATCTCATCTTCATCCCTTTCTCCTCGCGTTTCTCCATGCCAACTCAAACACCCAGAAATCAGGGCGGTGCTCGTTAAGGGGCCGCAATCATCTTCTCTCTCTCTCTCTCTCTCTCTCTCTCTCTCTCTCTCTCTCTCTCTCTCTCTCTCTGTTGTATTCTTTTACTCTCTCCCTTCTCTTGCTTCATCTGTTGCGGTTCTAACGGAGGCACTTCAAAAGCTACCTAACAAAATAAACACATCTAGATTAAAGTGAGTGTGTGTGTGTATGTCTAACTAGTGAACGAAAAAAATACTATTCCCCCCCCTCTGACACTCAAACGGTTGCCGCCACACACCCTATACCTTCACCCTGCCATCACATCTGGAGAGCTCACGGCTCCTCCCTAACAACGGCCCTGGCTGCATGACGACTACGTAGAAGACAATGAATAGGCGCTGCGGACAGACAGCCGCTCGGACGGGCGTCTGATTTATGGGGGAATCAATGGTGGTGGTGGTGGTGGGTATATCACCTTGTTCAGTGCCAAGTCTCATGCTTCAGCTAGTCGATTACAGACGCCTGGACACTCTTTGTGTGTGTGTGTGTGTGTG